>JAOEHI010053579.1:0-10992 GCA_025447815.1 Percopsis transmontana | reverse complement strand
TTCTCTGCTGGTCTGGACTAGGGTTAGATAACCCTAACCCTAACCTCCCAGGAGAAGCTTCTCTGCTGGTCTGGACTAGGGTTAGATAACCCTAACCCTAACCTCCCAGGAGAAGCTTCTCTGCTGGTCTGGACTTTCACCGTCAATTACAAAATTAGCAGTTCGTTGTGACAGAGCTGCTGTTAAAGGGAATGAGAGGAGCTGATTTGATTGGCTGTAATTGAAGAATGCCCCCACCACTCCTACTGATAATTTATTCATTCTAATCCAACCCTTCTACAACTGCGCCTCAATTATCACCACCGCCACGTCCTGAAATTAGCAAAACAGTATTGGCGACACAACTTGCACCGTGGACTTGGAACTTGGCCGGGAAGCTAGGGCCCCTAGTCTTTTAGCGATTAATGTTCATAACTGACGTTCATTCTATTGGTCCTATTGATGCTTCAACTGGTGCTCCTGCTCCCATTACAGCATTTGTTTCTAATCATGTGCAGCAAACTGCAGCTAGGGGGCAATACAATTCACACTGAAGAGAGTTTCTGAAACCAAATGTGGTCACTTGAGCAGGCCTCAAGTGACCACACCAGCAGAAGACCAGTCTAAATGCTTAGCATAGGCCTAACAGTACAGAAATGTCCCAGTGGAAGACTGGAAAAACATCCTGTTTCAATGAGTTGATTTGAGGAGACATTAACGGCACAGTGTGTAAAGCCTGCAACCTATCAGCCACAATGTGACCAAATTCAGAGGCATGCTATCCCTTCTGGCCTACATGTGTGCTAAAGAGCTAACTAACTAAACCCACATCTAAGCTGTGCCAGGCCTCCTGAGGCCCTAACCTCTAGAGTGAATGCCAGACAGAGTTATTGGGTATTTCTTCTTTTTCGTAAGGACTCAAAAATATTTTCTTTCTTTATTTTTTAGATGAAAATTAAGTAAACACTTGAATCAGCTGAAATAAAGCAATTTGTGGTACTGTGTTACTATGTGCTGTATGTGTGAATGTGATGGCTGACAATGTTTCTGTAATCCTCCAGTAAGAAAACAGGACATTATTAAAGTAACAGAACAGCTGATTGAGGCTATCAGCAATGGAGACTTTGAGAGCTATGCGTAAGTAATTTGAATATTAGACTAGTATGAACGCATATAAATGTATGTATTACTACTGTTTACAATGTATCTCTATTACTAATGTTCACTGAATGGGTGCTAGTAGTTTATACCACTAGAGGGTGCTGTGATGTCATGTCGTTCTAATCTTTAGTAGTCTTACAGCGCCACTGCAGACTTACTGTACTATCTTGTACTTTCATAAACACCACTTTCCTTGTGCTGTTGCTGTTTAACAAAGCTCTTTTCTCCCCTCAGTAAAATGTGTGACCCAGCAGTAACAGCCTTTGAGCCTGAAGCTTTGGGGAACCTCGTTGAAGGGTTGGACTTCCATCGCTTCTACTTTGAAAACTGTAAGAAACAACTACATTATCTTATAGTAAACTGGGACCTTGAACCCTTTGATAAATCATTAAAGAATACTGATAACGAATAATAATAAAACCAGTCAAATACAGTAAACAGAAATTTGGGTGGAAAGTTTAGTAACAGAATGTCATCTGACAGTATGCTAATCTACAGTGTTAAGGAGCAGGTAGGGCTTGAACCCATAACCTTTCAGCTGGGAGCTGTCTACCCTAACCACTAGACTATCCTTAATATATCCCTTGTTTTGTGTTCACAAATGAGCCACTTGTCTGTACACAGTATGGTCTAAGAACAGTAAGCCGGTCCACACCACCATCTTGAATCCTCACATCCACCTGATTGGAGAGGAGGCTGCCTGCATCGCCTACATCAGAGTGACCCAGTACATTGATACTAATGGAACACCCAGAACCGGCCAATCAGAAGAAACTAGAGTGTGGCATCGCCGGGATGGAAAGTGGCAGATTATTCATTTTCACCGCTCAGGCTCCGCCTCCACACTCAGCAAGTAACATGGGATTGGTAGAAGGCTGATACTGGTCAGTGTACTAGTTGGTGTGTTGTGATTAGCCACCATCAAGAGAAAGATTAGTGATGGCAATCCTGCTGACGAACCAATCAGCAACCCCCTCCCGCTTTGTTATGTGTGATCGGCCACATGATTGGATTACTACAGCCACGCCTCTATTTTTAATGAGCTGAAAGACCTCTTACACCTCACACACTTTTATTAGTGTAAACATGTGATCCACACATAATACCCATTGTGATCGCTTTTCATTTGGTTTGACCACAAGACAGACAGGCAGACAGACAGACAGACAGACAGACAGGTAGGCAGGCAGGCAGACAGACAGACAGACAGACAGACAGACAGACAGACAGGCAGGCAGGCAGGCAGACAGACAGACAGGCAGGCAGGCAGACAGGCAGGCAGGCAGGCAGGCAGGCAGACAGACTGACAGGCAGACAGACAGGCAGACAGACAGACAGACAGACTGACAGGCAGACAGACACGGAACGTTAATTGTTTTAAATGTCCTTCATTAAAAACGGATCTTCCATTAATCTGTCCTCAGATCAGTTCTGTTTACCGTGTACAAAATTAGTACAGTGCTGCTAGAATGTGTACTATACTGTGTACTAGTACTTGAATGGGTACTAGTGTTCTGACCTAGTCTACACTACAGCTTCCATCTAGACTCTATGATTCATTTAATATTAGGATTAGTAATGTCGTGTGTGTGTGTGTGTGTGTGTGTGTGTGTGTGTGTGTGTGTGTGTGTGTGTGTGTGTGTGTGTGTGTGTGTGTGCACTTTTGGTGTATAGGAAAGTGTGTTTTGTAATACCAGCTCTATAACCAGACTGTCTGTCTGTCTGTCTGTCTGTCTGTCTATCTATATATCTATATATCTATCTGTCTACTGTATCATTAGAACATTAGAACATGTTTTATTTCAGTTGTTGTATCAAATAAAAAAACAAAAAACAATATAATAATATACATTGGAGAATATTAGTATTTTGACTAAATTTGTATAAATGCTGAATTCCTATAAGGGTTTACTATTTTGTGAGGTTAGCTTTTTGTGAGATATTTTGTGTGACTTGACAGAATTTTCTGCATGCTGGACTTGTGTTGGTGTTTTAGCATGTTTATTATGATCTTTTGATATGTGGTCTTTGCTTATCGTTAAGGTCTGCAAATTAACATCTTCAACACTTCATTCTCTTTGACCAGCAGGTTCAAAAGCTTTTCTGTCCTAAGTATGAGAACTTTGTCACTTTTTGAATTACCTATATAATAGCAATTTGCATACTATAAGCTTTTTATCAGTGCTCCTGTTGTGTACAATCAAAGTGTAACTTTATTATTATTATTATTATTATTATGATTAATATTATATTTGTATTCCTCTATGAATATATACAGCAGCCTGCTTTGGTGTGGATTCAAAGTGTGTAGAAAACTAATTTTGGTAGAGTTGTTAATGCTAAAGGATCAAGGAAAACGTGATGAAAATCACTATGTACTACTTCATAATAATTACTATTTTAGCAGAGTAAAGGCCTTGTTCCTTCATGTTGTTGAAGCTGAATATATATAATATTTATATACATTTATTATATATTCTCAAATGGACCATGATTCTCTTCCAAAACGGTCTTCCTCCACACCAGTAAGAAATCTCCAAACAGAAACATTTCATATATTGCGTGTTTTTGATCTGAAATGACATTTCAAATGAATAATGAGCATGTTTACTGAATATTGTACTGTAGTTAACCGGGCACTGATGCTGCATGCTGAGTGTGTTACATGCTGAAAGTGAAATGTGTGTATTTTTTTAAATGATTTTTTGTAAACGGATGTACTGTAGTGATAATGCTGAGAAAGAGATATCATCTTTAAATGCCATGAACAACAATAAATATTACAATTACAATTGTACAATTGTACAACAATAAATATCAGTTGAAGACAAAACACAACAAATGGTATTTATTTATTATTTATTGTCACATACGGTAACAAATACCTTTGTATAGATGCCATTAAATTTGTCCTATATGTGTAGATAGCCATATGAAATTCCAAAAGAAAAAAACGATATACTATTTGCATATATGACACGATTAATTTATGTATGAAGATCTCAATTATACATTCTATTGGATGCTTGTATTTTTACTTGATGACAGTAATCACTAACATACGATATATCTATCGATATATCTATATCCGTTTTTAAAGATTTCCGATTATAGTAAACTACGCATTTAATGTCTATTTCCTACTTTGTTTGCCTTGATGATTTAATAATGATAATAAGGATCAGTTATATATACTTTTCCAATTATTGTAAGCTAGAAATTATTTTTATCGCCTTGATTGTGTACAAAAATATTTAATTAGGATAAATCTTCTAAAAAACAAATGACAGTAAAAGACGTGAAGAAAATACTCGACCCGGATCCGGAAGTCTATTTTTCACGCTTAATCTTTAGCCCGGTAGCAGAAGGTCTTTCTTTTCCTGTTTCTACTTCCGAAGAAACACACGTCGGTGAGCTGCATCTCTTTTAAATCTTCTTGATACTTATCAATCTAACGTCTGTAATCATCCTGTTAGAACCTAGTATTTTTTTGCTTTTAGAAACCCATAATATTTCTGACGATTGGGCGGAAAGGTTGACATTTATCTGCTTTTACTGATGGATGGTGTTCTGTAGCAAAATGGCCGCAGTGTGTTTCTTGCTCGCGCCGTATTACAGCAGCTGAATTTTATAATTCTCGAAGGGAGTCTGTTCTAACAGCCTTATAGAGTCTGTTCACGTTTAATAAAGTAAAGCCCATACGATGTTTTCTGGCAAGCCTGAATGGGTTACAGCGGGATGTGCGAGAGCATATACACGCGTCAATAACCCGTCTCTAAACTGTCCGCAATGTCCGTTTGTGACCCATGTAACATTAAAGCTGGTTGGCTTCGCCACAAGGACACGAATACGAGGACGTCAAGTGTTCAGAGGCATGGTTGTATTTTCTCCTCGTCTTGTGCTGGGTGCCAGTTAGTGCCAGTATCACGAGTACGACCTGATCCAACTAAACGCGTTCCGAGTTAAGAATTATGAAACCCACTATCATGATAAAAACGCATATTTATGCAAGAACTAATGTTGCCACAACCATCACCTTAATTTGCAAAATTGCAAATTAATTGGCTAATTTTAGTTTAGTTATTTTTATAGTCCAGAATGGCATGTTTCAACTGTAACCACGTTATGGCTGTGTTGGGCGCTGATATAACGATGATAGGTAACTATGGTTTAATGCATTGTAGCCCTCATTCTAAAAGCTTCCTATTTCCACTAACAGATCATGGCTCCACGTAAAGGCAAGGAGAAGAAGGAGGAACAGGTCATCAGCCTCGGACCTCAGGTTGCTGAAGGAGAAAATGTCTTTGGAGTTTGTCACATCTTCGCCTCCTTCAATGACACCTTCGTGCATGTGACAGACCTGTCTGGAAAGTAAGCTATGTTTACATGGACATAGTGTCCTTAACTCTGTTGTATGCTTTCACTTTCCCTGTGGTGTTATGCCCACACTAATGGTGGATAATCAAACAGTTCCCAGCGACTCAGTGCTGGAAATGCCTGTCCCTATGAATGCTCATGTTTGAAATGAAAATGTCCTCGCCTTATGAGAAGGTGATTTATGCCAATCAACGGACTTTTATGGTAGTAAGTGCCGTCATTTGGTTGTTGTATTAATGTTTTGGAGTTGATGTTAGCCATGTTAGCCTAGCATGCTAGCACACTACCCGTCCAACTGTGGCGGTGCTGCTGCCATAGGTGTCCGGGCAGAACGCTTTCAGACCTAAATAGGTCCTGCAACACCTACGATGCCATCACTTACCTGTAGGTGGCACAATAACAGCTGCTGCTGACCTGTTTGCAGGGAGACCATCTGCCGTGTGACTGGAGGGATGAAGGTGAAAGCAGACCGAGACGAGTCTTCTCCGTACGCTGCTATGTTGGCCGCCCAGGACGTCGCTCAGCGCTGCAAGGAGCTGGGCATCACTGCCCTGCACATTAAACTGAGGGCTACGGGAGGAAACAGGTGGGTGTCTGTCTGCCGCTCCAGAACCATGTGTATGGGGGCTCCTGTTGAAGGGGGGCTATTGTAGTGCGCCCGGCCGTAGGAGCCGTTGTGTTTAACACGCATTTGGTAAATGCATCTTAGTGTTTGCTATGCGACACTAAAGGCCATGGTAATATAGTTAACCGAGTTCTGAACACACTCTGCCATGTGAACACCAGTGCTCATTGTGCAGCCTGTCTAAGAGGAGATAAACAGAAACTTTAAGTTGCTAAATGACTTCAAACTGCTGTAGGTAGGATTTGAGAGCTAGCTAAAGAATGCAAGTAAGATTTTAAAAATCAGAAACCCACCTCCTCTGTCCAATATCTAAATGGACTTGTACAGATTCAGGAGCTATCAACCAGAGCAGATATTCTCTCAGAGCATTTGGCTCACGCATAGCTGACAGATATCTGACATTTCTAACCATGTATGAACAATATAGCTGTTAAATCCTACCTGCAGCAGCTGAGTTGTAAAGTGGCTCACTGGAAACGCAGGTTTATTAACACGCTGGGCTTGTGGAATACCGTTTTAAAGCTGAACCCTGCTGTGCTTTACCTCTGCAGAACCAAGACCCCCGGCCCTGGGGCCCAGTCGGCTCTGCGAGCTCTGGCCCGCTCTGGCATGAAGATCGGACGCATCGGTAATGACTTGTCCTTAAAGAATATTGGAACACAAAGCCCCCTCATGCTTCACTTGTTTATCCATCGTTTCCCCAAACACACCTTCAGCTTTAATACCACTTGAGACAATTGTGTTTGTAGAGTTTAATTTAAGGTATTTGCGTATGTATTGCTAATCTTAGAGGTTTGCTAAATTCAGTTCTGTTTAACTTGTGTATAACCAATAAAATGATACACACTACCAAAAAAGTGATCAGCTAGGAGATATGTTGTTTTTCCATTGGCAGGAAACGGCTAGTCTATCTGTGTTGTGAATGAGAGAACTTGATCTTGAAGTAAGGATGTGTAGGACGGCGGTATTAAAGACGGTACACTGTAGAGGTGTGTGCCATGACTTTTACAGCATTTAGCAGAAGCTGACCATCTCCTGTGGATAGCGGTCAAACTACAATATTGTGGGTACTGCAACAGCCCTGTTAACTAGCATTACTTTGAAGTGAATATATAAAAGCCAAGGAGTGCCTGACTAGACTCCTCTTCCATGTCAACATGTGACCGCCATATAAATCGGCTTGTTGACATGTACAAAGCTAAAGGGAATAGTGAGGTGTTATCCCATGTCGCTAGCGTGAAACATGGTGTCTGGCTCGCACAGGTGTGATTGTATGTGCATGTCACTGAATTTGAGATCTGCTGGTGTTTCTGTTAACACTTGGATCATTCTGATGTTTGTTCTGAACAACGAGAAACACTTAACCATGTGTGGCATTCAGTTGCTGCCAAGTGATTGGCTGATTACATATGGTAACCAGCAGGTGTATGAGGCGTTTCTGAGCAGAAGGTCTTTAATCCTGCCTCCTGTCTCTCTCTACAGAGGATGTGACGCCCATCCCGTCTGACTCGACACGTAGAAAGGGAGGACGTCGTGGTCGTCGTCTGTAAAATGCTTCATTTTTCATTCAATAAAAAGTTAAAATATAAGCCTCCTTTCTTCTGACTATATAGTTGTGCATGGTGTTCAGTTCTACTGCTGTGGTTGGGTAGGGAACTTTACCTTCACTTTATGACATGTTTACCTCTTAACCCCCCCACCACGGCTCCTTAAACATGTCTAATGTATGGTTTGCCTAATAATTGGGTGTAATACACCTCACTAATGGTCAACAGCAATAGTTCTGAGGAAACCAGGCTCATTCTGGGGAGGCACACTGAGGGTTAATTTGGCCCAAGTCTCATCCTAGATGCGTCAAATAGGGCTCTGGACACCTTAAGGTGATACTCAGCAACTTACAAAAAATACATGATTTGTTAAAGCACCCACTTCCACCATGGGGAACTGAAAAGTGGCTGAAATTAAATTTCAATAAATATGTTGAGTGTTGGTTCTGTTGAGGACAAAACCTAGGGTGTGGTAAAATGTCGCCTCAGATTTGAGCATCCGTGTCCACAGCAGTATTGCATCGTCCCCATCTGAAGAGCTATGCACTATATCCACACATGAGCAATGCTATGGATTCAGACGTCTGCTCCAAGGACAGGTAGGCAATGGCTGGTTAAATGCTTCAACGTAAAAGCTTTAAGATGTCAAAATCTAATCTCATCAGAATGCTTGGACCCGTGTGAGTGCGTTTCCAGCAACAACGACACGATCGAAAGTCTACAGCGCCATCTTGTGGCCATTTTAAATATGCAACTTTTCTCAAACAATGACGTGCAAACTGAAGTCATTTTCACTATTTGTTGAAAATCCAAATACTGTAATTGCTTCTTATTTGGTATCAGCCACTGACCACGTGGTGTAAACTAAACTTAATTCAGTTTGTTTTGAGGGATAAGTTAAGTGTCTCTACAATGGTCTGGCAGAATTCAAAAGAAAATGAAACCACACCTACATATAACTGATGAGGTGTGCTTATTTTAAGTTAGTGATTGTGTGAACAACAAAGTTATTTTTTACAACTATCGAATTGGCTGGAGTGACACAGTAGGAGCAAGAGACTCTTTCTGTAGATCTACTTACAGCTTAGTCATGCACACAGTAGTTGTAGGATCACTGCTGGTGTTTAAGCAAAGCTTATATGGCTTTTTCACCCAATTGCAAAACTCAATAGACACTTCCCTGTCCCTGGTTGTCTAGTGGTTAGGATTCGGCATTCTGACCGCTGTGACCCAGGTTCTATTCCCGGTCAGGGAAAATTGTTTACTTTAATTTCCAGTGCTGCCTCTATTAACCTTCATGCTTCTGCTGTAAGTGGCCCACACGCCTTTCACAACTACTTCATCAGGGTGTAGCGCTTTTTTAGCGCTTTACGAACGACATATTTTGAAATGAAGAGCCTAAAGGTTCTTGCGGTTGGCGGACAGCATCTGAACTGTTTGCTTTAAAAAAAAAATCTCAATTATAAACTCATTTTGATTGTAGCCCAAACAGTTGTGGAGTTGTATGCATGTATCCTCAACAGACAGGTTGTGGTGGCAAAAATACCACAGTTGACTGTGTGACCTAAGGCTTCATTTTATATGCCTGTGTGCTTCTATCTTGACTGCATTTGGGACACACGGGAGCCACCAAGGCCATGCTGTTCTGGGAACTCTTATCAGGAGTGGGTGTTTTGGGCTGACCAGAGGGTGTTTGGATTATACAGTCTTTCCTTGTGCCGGGAGGAGTAGAGAGGCAGGATGTGTTCCACTATGTAAGCATGCATGTGTGTTACTGAAGGTTCCATCTCACTGACCAGCACGGTCTTGGACATAGTGAACCCATTTTCAAATGTAATTAAACCCCAGTTAAAGACAGTTTGTTGTGTAAGAGTCATTTATAATATAAAATTCTACAACATAGGTCTCTCTATTAATGACAAACGAACGGCTAATAAGTTAGAAAAAGTAGGGTTGAGTCATAATTTTATTTGTAATATTTATACACCAGAACTAGATATTGCCCACAATGCAACAGAAAATGCGTAGACTTCAACAACTATACACAATGCACCATATTGCTGCTCTGGCAGTTTATTTGAACTAGATTCACAAGGATCCATCTGAGAAAGATTAGTAGCCTACTAAACCTACTAGAGTAGTAGACCTGTAGACTGCAGTAGACTGTGCAGTAGCCTGGTGGTTAAAACCAGATACTGCAAGCTCTGGGAACTCAATTGAAAGCCCTTTGAGTTGGGAGGTGAAGCACAAAGCAGTCCTCGTCAAGGTGGGCCGTATTATATTCTCATTATTCTAATTGTCAATGGTGCCGACAGCATGAACGCATCCTCACGTGGGTCTGGTTCTGATTGGTAAAGGTGGTCCAATAATCTGCAAGAGCCTGTGTTTGAAACCCAAACTTGAGTTCTGATTAGTTCTAGGTAGTCCAATCACCTGCTAATGGTTTGATTGACACCTGTTTGCACCGCCTGACTAACGGTTGATCACCAGAACCGGTCCGGGCCAGTTATGCAGTGTAGCGTGTTGAGTGGACTTGACCGTCTTAGTTCTACTCAGCTGATAAGATGGAAGACAAAGAAGATATTCTTCTGATTCACTTACCGTCATTTAGTGATTTAATTGTTTTGTCGAAGCAAATGGAGGCGGATTCCACGTAGCCTACCACCATTATTCTACAGGTGAGTTAATTAACGCTTTGCCTCAATTTGTAATTTGGTTCACGTGAAAAAGAACAGGTAGCCTATCCTTTTTTTTCTTTCTTTTCTTTAGTTGAAGATGTACAGTCGACTGTTCCAATCTTACTATTAAAATCAAAAGGTGAAATCTGAAATCAAAGCAAAGTCTTTCAATAGCAGTAGGCCTGTGTGTTTTAATGTTCCATTTAAGCTCTTGAGCCAAAAGAGACTAAAGGGCTTTCTCTCCAAACTTAATGTTGTGTTCAAGCTACTGCATGAATAAATGTAGTCTTATGGCTACTAACAACTACGACTTTTAAACATATGTTCTATAAGTGTATTTAAAGACCACATAGAGGTGAAACCAGTGTGCATTTGCTTCTCGTTTTACTTATTTATCTGGATACCTCTCCCAAGGTTGCCCAGAGACCAGTGATCACTTTCACAAGTGGAACTAGGATGACTCGTAGATGCAACACTAACACTGTTCAGTCTGTGATTGGTTATGAAAGCTGCCAATGTATGTTACAAATTAGGCTATTCAACCAAACTTAACCCCGAGCATGTGCGTTCACAACTGTAGGTCAAACTATGACTGCGTTCAGTTTTATGAACTCAACCTGAGCTG
>JAOEHI010053578.1:0-15037 GCA_025447815.1 Percopsis transmontana | reverse complement strand
TCTCTCTCTCTCTCTCTCTCTCTCTCTCTCTCTCTCTCTCTCTCTCTCTCTCTCTCTCTCTCTCTCTCTCTCATTCGACTACTCTAAGGCTTGGTGTGGTTACAGCAGGTTTATAATTGAATTAGTACTGCATAGCAGGGGGAGAGGGGGGTCTCTCAGCCTTTATCTCGTGTGTGTGTGCCCGCCCAGGGAGTGTGCCTTCCTGTGGGGAAACCTTGGGTCTGCATGGCTTCCTGAGCCCTGTCAGTCATCACATACATATATGTAACAACACACACGCATGTATAAAAGTGTGAGGACCATCTGCTCTGCTGCTGATTGACATATACCTTTGTTTTGGCTCAGACCCAATGTCAGCTCTGTGTGTGTGTGTGTGTGTGTGTGTGTGTGTGTAGGGGGGGTCTCACCTGAGATGAAAACAAGCCCTTGAACAATGGTGCTAGAACAGTTTGTGTTTCCACTGGTCTGTTGCATTGACCCACTGATGGAAACATGGGCTGGAATAACATTAGTGCAGGCATGCTGTATTAGTGACTGTATGTGTTTTTAACAGACATATGTGTTCACTGATGCCGAGGATGAAACGCTGAGGAAACATATGGGTGAGTTTCACAGACACAGACACACACCCACGCACAAACACACACACACACACACACACACACACACACACACACACACACACACACACATACACACCACAGTTCTGCTGAGTTGCAGTATTGGAGAATGGAGACAGGAAATCAGCGGTGCTACTACCAGGAACCATTTTGCTGACTGGACAAAAACAGTGTTTCCTTAAAACGCAGGAAGTGAGTTCAGCTTAATCAAGAGGACTTCCTTAATCGGAGCCCTGCAATTGTTGCACTTTCAGTCTCTGCCAGAGAGAGAACAATTCAGTGCAGAAAGAATTCGGTCAAAGAGAACCCATATTATCTCGTAAAAACCTGACTTCAGTATGTTTTTCGTTTAGACTTTTCAGCTGCCTACTCTGTGCTGGGTTAGTGCTGTGAAGGAACATTCTACTGTTGTGTGCTGTGGTGCTGACTGATTCCTTTGTGTTTAATAATTAGGATCTCAGCTGATAAACACAAACTGCTCCGTGACACACAATCGCCAAGCACTCTCCTGTAAGATGGCTCAGGAGTATGACACTTTCATCAAATCTGGAAAGAAGTAAGATTTACCGCACACACGTGCACAAACACACAGACACACACACACGCAGTTGTGTCTATTAACCCTCGACTTTATGCCTTCCAGGTGGTTCTGCCACGTTGATGATGATAACTATGTGAATGTGGGCTCCCTGGCGACGCTGCTGTCCCACTACAGCCACACTCAGGACGTCTACATCGGACGGCCCAGTCTGGAGAAACCCATAGAGGCCACAGAGAGGCTGGGCACTGCCCCCGCGGTGAGCGCTCGTGTTGATTAGTATCTAGAGACTAGAGGAACTCACAGCCCAGCTAAAGTAGGGTCTATTGAGTTACCTACTCTAAACTCTGCTCAACAGAGGGGGTGGGTGTGTCCCGTCAGCTCCATGTAAATGTCAACAGCAACTTATATACTGTTACTTATATACTGTATGCTTATGATAGCGATAAAGAGGGAGACAGCTGCAGTGCAACTGCTTACTGTAAACAGTTAGCACTCCGTGGATATAGTTGCGTTGTGTACCCCATATACCTTAGGGCCTTGTAACAGCTGCTAAATCGCCCTCTGATTTGCCGTGTGTGTGTGTGTGTGTGTGTGTGTGTCCAGAGGCAGGTGCGCTTTTGGTTTGCCACGGGAGGAGCTGGGTTCTGTGTGAGCCGGGGCCTCGCTCTTAAGATGAGTCCCTGGGCTAGGTAAGGCAGGGATTGGATAAAAGCTGTTTTTGTCTGCATCTTCATGGTCATAAATCATACAGTTGTCAAACTCTCACGTGGCATTTGAACTCTCTCCGTCTTTACTGCGATCCTCACCTCTCTCTCTCTCTCTCTCTCTCCCACCCCCACCCTATCTCTGTCTTTAGTGATGGCGCTTTCACGGCTACCGCTGAGCAGATCCGTCTCCCTGACGACTGCACCGTTGGCTACATTGTCGAGGCGTTGCTGGGGGTCAGCCTCACCCGCTCGCCATTGTTCCACTCTCACCTAGAGAACCTGGGCCTGGTGTCCGACATACACAACCAGGTACACACACAAACACACACCGCCCGCGCCCCATGTCTGACAGCTTCATGTTGCCAACGCCTGTGGTGTCCTTAGTGTGTCCTTAGAGTTCTTTCTGTGTGTTATCCCTTGTTCAGGTGACTCTGAGCTATGGCACCGTAGAAAGCAGCAGGAACACTGTCAGTGTGAGAGGCCCCTTTTCAACAAGTGAAGATCCTACTAGGTATCCCATTGTGTGTGTGTGCGCGTGTGTGTGTGTGTGTGTGTCTGCGTGTAACACACAAACAGTGAACGGAAGTAGCAAACTATCAGCAGGCTAGACGGCAGGGTGGCTGTAGTCTTGTTAGTAAAATGACACATTGGACACCTATGGTTCTAATACCGTCAACATAATGGAACAATCCGGCAAGACAACAAAGACTAATAAGATCACTCCCTCTCAAAGTTGACCTGTCAACGCTACCCTCTTACCCTCTTTTTAACAAGCTTTTCAAACGCCTTCATGACAGGGAGGTCAAAGCGACACGTCAGAGGTCAAACCAGTTTTTCATATTGGACCCGCCTTGCCCCCAGCTGTTCAGTTATGCAGGTTCAGAAATAGTAAGTTTAGTGTGTGCGGGCTGTAGTTTTACTTTATGTAAGCATTATAAAGCATGTTTTACTGCTATCGTGACATGTTTCCTGGCTTTGTGTTCGTGTGTCTGCCTGTACAAAGTGCACATTCACTTGTGTGCGTGGCCTATTTGAAATTCCCAGTAGGCTACTTCCATGCATTGTTGAACTCATTTCCCTCCCTTTCTCAGGTTCAGGTCTGTTCATTGTCTGTTGTTCCCGGACACTCCTTGGTGCCCTGTTGGCTCCAGACTTTAACGCCAGACTGCTGAAGACGCAACAGCTGTCCAGGTGTAGACAGACTGTTACAGGCATGGATCTAAATCATCTACTGGATGTTCATGTTGGACCTTCACACTGGGAAGTGGCCTAAAGCATCTATTTATTCCGCAAGATGGAATAGTTTGTCTATGTCCTCCGCGCAGACAAACGTAAGATGTTATGAATGGAACAATGCAGTGACAGATGAACCCCGACCCCCGCTTCTTCTACAGTAGAAGAAGCAGAGAGGAGAAATAGCTGTTTCGAATGAAGCCATATTGTCGACTCCTGATGTTTCTACCGGCACATCTTTTATTGAAGGGACACTTGGCCTACATTATAGTATATTGGAGACAATGAAGTCAAAGCAAATGAAGTCAGAATAACAGTCATGGAGACATACTAGGCTCAAAGCTCTAAAGTTAGGCACTGCTGTTACACGCCTCACTTTTTGGCAGCTCTCTCTCTTTCTATTTGATAGTGCTACCTAGTGTTACCTATGGCTGTTTTTCTTCGAATGTTCTCCTGCATTCCACACACATGCAAGCGTTTGATTGGCCATCTTACAGTCTATGCTTCAGGTTTTGTGCTCCATAGCATGAATATATCCATTCCAGTGCCATTTCTCCAGTCCCTAAGCTGTGAAACACTGTATGATGTTTCTGAATGTATATAATGTGTGAATAGGTGGCCTGGCCACACAGCCCAAAACTAACATTCCCACATAACCATCACACAGTCTTAATCTCAAGCACATGTTGCACTGCTTTATTTAACAGATAAATCATGAATGAATGAATGAAACGCATCAAAGAATCCACTATACCTCATTACTGAATGATGAGGGATGCACAAAAAAACGTGTGGGTAATTCCGATGAAATAATAAGACTCCGGACTTAAGAAGTGTCACTCATGTTCAGTATTAGCCACTGCTGGAACCCTTTCATTGAACTGTAATAAAGTGGCCAAGCGCTTTGCCATTTTATTGCTACAGTTAACAATTCAATGTGCTGTTTTGAGGTCGTTCTGATGTAGCATTATCAATGCCTCAAGTTGTTTTAGAATCGCCTCATGGTGGTGTAACAGAAATATTTTTTATTTAGAAATGACTCATGTTGGGTCAGACTCTTGTCATGTATGTTAAAGCAGTTGTTTCTCAACTGTCGGAAATTATTAGCACATATAGCCTAGCCTAGCATAAATTCAAGCTAAAAGTTCTAAAGTTCAACTGAATCCCTTGTAAAAATGAATGTTCCTGTATAAAATGGACTTGCTCCAGTATCTGGACTGTGTGTGACAATCCTAGATGAAGCAATAAAATGTGGTAATTTTCAATACATAAACTGTTGTGCTATTTTTGTGAGGATAAATGATTTGACGTGTATGTCCTGTAGGGGCCCGTGCACTTGAATGCTTGGTGGATTGGGGGTGAGTGAGAGTGGCCCCCTGCTAACCTTCCACTGTGACCTTGTTTATGAGCTGCTGGCTTCCTGAGTCCTGACACCCCACCCCTATCCAAACCCTGTGCTTACCCTACTCCCAAAACCCCTACCCCCAGCCTACAGGCCTTTTATCTGACACAGCCATACACAATGCATGCACTAGAAAAGCTGACCCAAATGATTAAAGGACTTGGAGTGTGAGTGTATGTGTGCGAGTGTGCCCCTATCTAGGTTTTGTCTCATGGTCACCACAGGAAGTAGCTAAAGCACACTCACATTGTGTGAGACACAGGCCACACTACGCCCTCTGCTGTTCGCATTTATTACTTCAGAAACATGTTTTATTTGGCCTGCTATTTTTGCTCTTTTGTGTGTGTGGGTGTAAAGATAAAATTATGAGAAACTTAAAAATATCAGTAAGTTAAAGTTGCTTTAATTCATTTTTTAAAACATTTATTCCAGGCTAAAAGATATCATTACCACAGTTTTGACATTTACTGTACATCATTAATATCTTAGTTGAAAGTTGAACCATCAGAAAAAAAAACAGCCATAGAAAACATAAGATGTCTACCACACCGACATATAACTGTATTTGAAGTCCAATATTTGTTTGCTTTAGTGAGCATAGCATAGCATACATGTAAGACTGGCTCTGCTGGGAGCTGCTTTCATTTAGACATACTGTATTAGCCCAATTATTTTACAGAAAACTTTGCACAGGATTTCAAAATCTATTTAAACTCAGGTGAACAGACGCCACAGAATACTGTTTTATTAAAACATTGCAATGCAAGACAGTCATTCACCATTAATAAGAAAAGAAAGACACTGATCTTGCCATTGTTCTACAAAACAGCTAGCTATTGTATCTTTAACGTTTTATCTTTACAATAAAAAAAATGTTGTGATATGAAGTAAGAGTGAAGTAAGAGTTTAAAAACATTATGAAAGGCCATCTGTGACGATTCCAACAGATCTTTTTATTTTTTGCCCCACTGGCACAATGTAAATACTACAGTATAGGTAGGGTTGCTACCATAACATGAAAGATATATCACTGTAGTAAAATCACATGTATAAGATTGTCTCGCTATTACGAGAAGTGGTCGTTGATTTAAAAACAAGAAAATATTAAAACACTGGAGAGGAATGGTGGTCGAAAGGTGTGTGTAAAATGTTATGCGCTCATTTATACGTACTGTATAATGTTACTCTATACTTCAATAGCATACTACATCACCCATTATGCAAGTTTGACATAATTGCTTTGAGAGGGTATATTGTTACTTACTACCTCTAGGTGTGTGTAAACAGGACAATGAAATAATGTATGTAATACATTTAATAATGTATGGGAAATGGAGGCTGAAATAGTGTGATCATGTGTGTGTGTGTTAGTGTGTGTGTGTGTGTGTGTGTGTGTGTGTGAAGAAATGACAAAGGCTAGTTAATGCTATAGGGGCCAGGCCCTTGCTTGCTGCCAATCTTGCAACCACACAGTTCACCATACTTACACACAGTAACACTAAGATATAGCAACAGCCAATCACACTGCAGTGATATCACACCCACACAGATTCACAACTAGAGTTTTATACATTTTACATATTAGAGAGATAGAGAAAACCACTCTGTTCTTATCTTATTCACACAGACCATTAGCTAGCTAAAAGCCTCTTCTCCACCTGGCAGAGTCCTCTTAAAAACATTTGTGCTTTTTGACGAAAGAAAAATAAAGTAGTGGTTGAGGAAGGTCATACCCTGACCTCCTGAACTCAGCGTTGTTCAGGGGTGATCTGAGGTCTCCGTTTGAGGAAGAAAACATTATATTACAGAGAATAGTATAGGTAACGATTAAATCAGGATGTTGTTGGTCACAGTACCTCTTCAGTATTCTCACCTTTGTAAAACAAAAACATTAAAAACAAAACACACTTTGTTTTGTCCTTCATGCTAAAACAGTTCTTAAGAATTTTCTGTAACATAATAATGAATGAATATTTTTTTTCTTCTTCGGGTATTTAGACAAACAGCACCTGTACATTAATGAATTATTTTTTCTTTCCGGTAACATACTGTAACAAAAAAATGTTCAGTCCATTCTCATTTCGGTTCTCCTATGACCTTCAGGTCAAATTTTCTGTCCATTTCTGTCCATCTCCTCCTTTTCAAGTGACAGATCCACTTTCTTATTTACACTAAAAAGAGGAAAAAAATCCACTTCATTGGGAGGATTTTCCCTTTTAGACATGGAGGCAGTAAAAGAGAGGATAGAATCAGGCATCCCTCATTATTCCGAGTTATTTGGCACAGATTGAGCCCTCCAATCTCTCTCTTTATTCCTTCAAATCCACTACAAATGGAATCCCACGAGACTCCACTCCACTCAAATTAACAGGTTATTCCAGAAGAGGATTCCTGGCTTATATTAAAAAAAAAAAATGCATTACTCAACGCACATTTGTGCACGTAAACAAAGAGAGAGACGTGAACGCACGCGAGAGCTCAAAATTCAAGTTTAGCGTCCTAGTTAGACGACGTAGTTTAGTTAATGAGATGAAGACGTGGTGGAGCGTCGACAGCCTGGGACACAGAGATTCAAAGTTGGTAAAACATGGTTTCCTGTGTCACTGTCTCAACATTTTTGTACAGATGGTATGCTTCCGCGTGCACGACCATTGACACGGCACGTGGCACACGAAAGAGATACAGCAACGATTCCATGGTTTACGCTAAGCACGCCACCATGTGACCAGATCTAATCCCTCATGAAATCCAAATAAAACACACATGTTAAATATTTACAGCTCTATACAGCATGTGTGTGAGTGCATGGGTCAGTGTCTGTATGTGTTGTTGTTGTTTTTTTGTTAGGTATGAATAATTTTAGCCGTCAGGTAAGTGAACTTCAATTCAGTGTTCCAGAGTCTCCACTGGAGGGCAGTATAGAGAGGCCAGTGGCGAAGAAGAAGACATTTTTGTGTCAGCAGTGTTTTTTTTTTTTTTGTAGTTTGGGGACGCGTGTCTGGATCCTGGTGGTTTCACAGAATAAAGGACAAGTAGAAGTGGGTGTGATGTAGATTAACATAACCTGATCCGTGGTGGGGGTGGCGGGGGGGCTTGGTTGATGAGTCCTGGTTTGTTAAGTGGTTGACTTCAGGCTAAGTGATGCTCATGTGGGTTAAACCTAGAAAGGCTGACGTCCAGTTGGATCTTGAATGGGCCGTCGCTGACGTTGGTCTTGGCTGTGTCTGAGCACTGGACTCAGGCAGCCACTGCAGGGGGTGCAATTCTGGTCTCTAGTGGACTGAGGACTGTGGTCGAGCGGTGGGGTGAGGCCGGCTGGCCGGGTCCAGTTGGTCATTGGGAACGGAGCGGCGGTTTTGCTCTGGTCGGCTCGTGGCCAGGTACTTGGCTCTCATACTGGAGGTGTACTGGAAGGGTACAGGTGAAACGGAGGAAGAGAATGAGGTATAAAAAAGGAGATACATTGTTGGTAGGATGAAGAGGCACGGAGTAAGAGGAGTAGAGGGACAGAAAGATTGTGACGACAGGGCAGGAATCGAGGAATATAGAAAAGGCCAAATATGTATGGAATATAAAAAATTATAACTCAATGAATACCCCCTAATCTGTGAGAAATTTGAATGTCTGTATTAGATAGATATATAGATACATACATAGACAGATAGATAGATAGATTTGGCTTGTGCGACACTGTGACAATGTGTGAGGCAAACACAAACACACAGAAATACTTTCACCAGTCATTTGGACAGCCAGGAGATTGATTACAAACAGTCACTATAGTATTACAGATTACTGAAGCACTGATTATGGATTCAAGAATTAATTGTAAATTAGGAGTCTTGTTTGTCAGTGGTTTATAGTTAGTACTCTAGTTCTGATGTAGGTTAGGCTGGTATTAGTTAGTGGCCTCTAGTGAGGAGCTGAATAGTTACTGAATCTGGTATCCGCTTCATTGACGACACTGAAGACTGAATAATAAGGCAAAAGATGGCCGCCAGGTCCTGGAGCTACTTTAGACTTGTGACCAGTTCGGTGGCTGCATTAAGCCACTAAGAAGAAACTGGAGAAATGTGTTCCTTTGAAGGTTGTTGAATGATGTTCTATGACACGGGTGAGGGGCACAGATATAGGGGACACATGCACCGTAAGCAGAAAAATGCACACATAGACACACTATGCGGACACAAGGGGGGAAAGGGGAACTATCGAGGCCAGGGCTGGAGTTTCCTGGGGGTATAATTCACAGAAACTGACCTAGACGATGGGGTACTGTCTGGGTGACAGGGAACAAGGAAAACACCAAGAAAATTATTCAGCAGGAACAACGTAAAATGTTCAGCTAAATTTCATGTCAATCCATAATACTGCAGCCCTAAAATTGTACAGCTGAAGTTGCATCCAACACATCAACCGCCAGCAGTCTCCTATCAAATCTTTGTGTGAGAATCATTTCACTCAGCCGTCTGTTTCAAAAAGTGCTAGATACATCTAATTTAGTCACCTCCAAGACTGGCAGGAGTTGATACTTATGTAAGAAAAAAAAGTTGCACAGATATGAGCACAACCAAACCAACCAGTGTTTACATCAGAAATAGAGAACGGATATGCAGGTCATAAACATTTATGACACTGACTCAACCGATGGTTTGTCAGACTTCTCCTTTGACTCAAGTCCAAAGGCATATCGCAGCAGGTTTTTTTTAAACAGATTCTCTTCGTCCCAGGCTGCCAAAATGACCTTCATAACGGCACTCCATGGTCCCCTCTAGGATACAGTGGTGTAGGGCTAGGGGACTACTTTCCAATATCCACACTAACATACTATACACATTATTATTAACTCTTAATGCATTGCCACCATGCAATGCTTGATTTACACCATTTCTGTAAATCAAGCATTTCAAGTTTTCAGTTACTTCCAGCTATTGTGTGGGTATTGGAATATAGCCGAGGGAGAGTGTAACTAGAAAGTGTGCACTTACAGAGGGTGGAGGGGACTCCCTGCCAATCAGGGGGGTGTTCTCACACCGAGGGTTCTGAAAGTTTGCGTTCTGGCTCCTGCGTTATAGAATAAGAGGTTACTGGATGTGGTCACCCTGCCATAGGTGCTAAGAGCACATTCAGAATGAAGTGGTTCTGTGGTGGGCCCTGGATCCAAGTGTAATCTTCCCTGTCTCGCCTTTTAAATTTAAGTAATTAGGTGTAAATGTAAAAAAAAAAAAAATTTAATTATTGTGAAACTATTTTGAATCTTGAGCTAAAGCTATTTATTTGTCTTATTTTTATTAGAAATGTTTTTTAAATGTTTAGGTTTCCCATCCTAAAGATCCTAAATGGCCCGTTTGACCAAAAAAAATGCTAGCAAAGAATATTTTCTTTAAAAAATAGTTGTAGTTTTCAATGTATAGCACTGAATGGTCCAGTTGGAATTCCAGGATAGGCCTACAGGCACTGTGTCTTAGCTTAACATTCAGTAGCATATATTCATAAACTTGCTAGCTTAGGGATAATAATGTAGCAGGCAGTGGCTGTGTTGAAATTTTGGTAACTCATTTGTGGTTATTTGTGTATATCAGCAAAATTGTATTACAAGCAGGCACTTTCAGTCCACTGTCAAACTGTCATAGCAAGCAGTGGTAAATTCCTACTTTATGCCGCAGCGAGTACAAACTCTAAACTTCTGGGGGGTTTTTTAGCAGTGGGCTGTACCAGGTAGGCTAACAGACAGAGGCAGGCTGTTTTTTATCTTTAAATTGTTAAGCTAAGGGAAATATAGTGAAAGGTGGTAACTCACTACAATATTATACTATTGGCATGTGACAAATATTGCTAAGAAAGGACATGCGAGCCAAACACAAAGGCCTGGGTATCATTTCTAATCTATTATCATCTAGACAGGCAGTGAATATCAGCAACGCTTGATGACGCAGGTCTAAGAGGGCAAGCATGAGCTACTTAAGGCAGGCAGTGTATTGTTCCTGCTGGCAGCTAGCTAGCAGTGCGTGCTAACTCACATGTACTCAGTGACGGGGGCATTGCTGACAGTGTGGGCTGTCGCGGGCAGGCTAGCTTCGCTACCATAGCTGGAGCCACAGCTGTAGAGACTGGGCATGTGAACGCGATACAGGTTATCGTGCACACCGCCCCGCGAGGCACCCGACTCTTCCTCTCCATCGTCCTCATCCGTCCTTCAATTAGTCAGGGGGGGGCCGGGGCGAGGGCGAATGGCAGGGCGCGAACGGTTGTGAGGGATAGGAAGGGGGGAGGGTAGAGGGGAGGGAGATCCAAGAGAGACAACAGAGTGTAAACAAGTGTTTTAAGAGGAGGTTAGGAGAGGAGGAAGGTATTGGAGGGTCCCACATTGTAAAAGATAAGGTCATGCATCTGGCCCCAAGCAGCTGAACATTTGAGCGGCGTAACACTACAAAACACTGGTGGTGAGGTCCATTTATGGTGGAAGAAGCAGCAGTCCACAGAAATGAATCTTGTTGCTTTGTAGAATTACATATTATTGCATTGTGTGCAATAGTAGTCAAGTCAAGTCCCTTATATTTATCTAGCACATTTACAAGCAACAGCAGTTGACCCAAAGCGCTTTCCAGTCGAGGCAAATGGATTATCAAAACAGGTATACATGAATGCTAGTAGACTTCTTAATTTTGCTTGACAGGTAGTATTGCCTTTCATTTGTATTTGCTTTCCCCCTTTAGGTTGCTGAGACGGAATAAAATAAAT
This sequence comes from Percopsis transmontana, assembly GCA_025447815.1. Lineage (NCBI taxonomy): Eukaryota > Metazoa > Chordata > Actinopteri > Percopsiformes > Percopsidae > Percopsis > Percopsis transmontana. Next base: position 3,796 of record JAOEHI010053578.1, on the reverse strand, counting down.
TGTTAATAGTTTACCAATACTTAAATAGTTTTGACTCATGCATCTTTGAGTGCACCATGAAAGCTTAACTTAAAAAAAATGTAAGGAAAAAGAAGGATATAAAATGGCTGGGTTGGGCAAACCATTTTCAGACATAAAATGGTCAAAAAAGTGAAACAGCCAGCAACGTAAAAGAATGAGGCATCAGATATGTGCTGATTTGGAATTCGTATCTCTGGCTACAGAAACATAAAGGCTAATGCAGTTGGTGGGCCAGGCATTAGAGCTGCATGTATACAGACCCTGTTATAAATCCTTTCTTCTTCCTCATTATTGGGCTGTATATCTTCCTTGCCTGCTGTTTAATTACATCAGGTCTGTAATGATTTCAGTGGAGTCACTGCCACCACAGACCACCAGATGGTGCTGTTTTGCCAAGTCAATCGTTTTGTTGCTGAGTGCAGATGTTCATGCAGTAGCCTAGGTAGCAATTTCAGATGCCGACGGCAAAGTTGACCTAATAAGCCACCTTCCTTGAGTTAGCCCTGTTGTATTCGGGTGGTTTAAAATCACTTGAAGTGCCATACAGTTACATTGCTATCCACTCACACCCGCCAAGAAGCAAAGCACACTGCTATATTGCACAGATATCCACTAACCAGTGCAACTACCATTAGTGCTTATAATAAATTATAACCTGCAGTTCCTTTCCCACAAAGGCAATAATGTATAATGCAGAGAAAGGCAGGTTAGCGCAATTTGTCTACTTCACAACAAGAGCCAATCATCTTTCTGGAGGCACAGCTAACCACAGCGCAAGTCACATTCATCAGTCGCTGAAGCCCAAAGTATTTCCAAATCAGGACAGGAAGGGAGGAAGGGAAGGAACAGAATGAGTAAGTAGGACACAGAAAACATAGAAATACAGTGCAACACAACACAGGTGCTCAGTGTCCACAGCACAGAAAAGAAAAGAAAATAAATGAAAACACGGGTACAAACCAAACAACCAATCAGACCAGCAGAGCAAAAGACAAACAGCAAAATAATCAGAATGGATGAATGACAGACAGACGTATACACATATAGAGAGATAAAATGGCCTGAGAGAGACATTCTTAAACCAGCAACATGCTGAATATGGGTCCTCCATTTCTGGTACATCAAGGTAAATGTGTGCATCAGTTAGTTACAGTTGGAGAATGAAGCGGCAAATTCGAATTACATGTTAGCCGATACAGTGTAGTGGCTTCACAAAAGATATCAATACATGGATGTTAAAGCTGCATTTCATTCCATTCCTGTTCGATCATGTCTGCATGTGTGTGTGTGTGTGTCTGTATGCATGTGCAAGCATGTATGTGTGTATTACCGCTTGCCAGGCCAGGTGTGTGGCACACTGCAGACAATGGAGGAAAACATTAGAGCTGTGACAAAGGAGAACAGCACCAAGTAGATGAGACCCTCCACGCCATCGTAACACAGCCCTGTCAACGCCTGCACGTAGTCCTGGAGAGGAGAGGGATGGGAGGAGAGGAGAGGAGAGAGGAGAACTTTGTCTCTTACTCATTCTTTTGCTAGTTACGACACACACACACACACACACACACAGTGACTCACCATGTGTAGGCTACGACAGTCAACCAGAGCTGTGAGCTGGTGGAGACCAACCTCAGTGGAATTCAACACAGACTGGATCTGCTCAAGGTTCTCCTACACACATAAACACACACAATATCATTGGTTATACATGTGTACCCTAATAAACACCCTATCTAAATGAAACAACCCTATATAAATGAATGGGGAGAGAGCCATAACTGCACTTTCAATGGTCACCGGGACATAAACACTGCATGTATAGAACCAGTCAAATCTGCTGAAAACCTCTTAATAAGTTTGGTGACTTTGCCCCAAAAAAAGGTTTAAAAATCTTTTTTCCCTGCAGGTTATACTTCTACTACGCATGGGTAAGGTCAGTGTAACCACACGATTGGCTTAATAGGTTTCCTTATAAAGCAGACAATTGGCTCTTTAGAAGGAGGGGCGGGACATGTGCCTACAACCGCCATTTTTGGGGTTACGACTTCTCCCATAGAGTTCTATTCAGGATTCTTTAAGTGGTCTCTCTCCACTGTAGAGAGAGGAAAGAGGGGGCCATGCTATTTATTGATCATTCCCACCTGTGGACAAGAGACTTCAAGAGGAGCCTGCTTGCAGTCTAGCCACTTTGGCCTTCTGAGTGTTGCAGCTGAACCTTTGTCCATGTTTCTTTGTTGAGGAGAGCTGGTAGTTCCGTTTTCGTGGCTTTATTTTTTAGCTAAGATTGTAATTAGGTTTTGAGCATTGTATGTAAAACTGCTTGGTCCTATTAAGTGGTCCTTCTGTTTATTTTGGCCAAATCTCCTCATCTTTGTTTATTTATTCTTTGTAGTGATCAGCTATAACATTAATAAATTTGTGTTACTGCATGCCACTATTGAGGTATTGGGTGGAATTTATGCTATAGCCCGGTTGATATGGGCCAATACCTGGGGGGGGGGGGGTTGTAACATCTGTCTCTTCTATGATGTCTCTGTGAATAGCTACACATGGACACACACACACACACACACACACAAGGTTACACACCTTAGTGTTGGGATAATCACGTGTTGCGGATCTTAGTAGCTCTGCCACATCATCTTGCATCTCCACTAAGGCTTTGTGGCTCCCTGACAGCCTCTGTAAAATGTGCACGTACACACACATACACATGTGCACGCACGCATAATTGTTGTTACCTAAAATGCTCGACAAGGTTAACCATGTAAATCTTAGTGAAGTGAATTGTGTGGGTGGGTTTGTTTAAAGGTCCACTAAGCAGTTTTACCTGAAAAACAGCGTTTTTTGGTTTGCATACTGACACCTACTGGCTCAGATGTACATAGTTGGAAACATATGTAAGATTATACATATTCATTAGTATGTATGTATGTATGTATATTAAAAAAAAATGGGTATAAAACATGCTTATTGGACCCATAAATTGGACGTTTAAACTCAATTCAATAATAGAACCCCAAATCTCGCCCCAGCTGTTTGTTTGTAGACCAACTGTGCATAAAAATGTGGCTGTACTGAGAGTGGTAGAGAATGGTGTTAGCCTATGATCGATCATAGGTATATAGTATAGAGGAAGGAGTAGAGACGTGAGTATTCTCTGCATTTCAAACCAAAACAACACAAGAAGTGGAAACAGCAACAAACCTGCTGGAAGGGGTTAACTTGGCCGGCACTGCACCTCAGGTAGTACTGCAAGATGTCTGGAAATATACACAAATCAACATAGTGGTAAATACAGCAGAAAATGTATCTAAAATATAAAATATATACATCCTGGATTAAAAAACAATCAACCACGGCTGTGCAGGGGGAAAACAGAGATGTATAAAGACTGTCTAAGATGCATAAGACCGCATGGACTTTTGTTAGTGTGTGTGTGTGTGAGAGTTTGTGTGTGTCTTCCAAAGGCAACATCTGGGCTCTGCGGTAGACAGACAGAGCGGAAACTAGTGAACAGAATGAAGGACAGGACTCATTAGAAGACTGCAAAGAGGGAACAGGGGAGAGAAAAACCAGACGAGAGGTAATTGGAATATAAAAGGAGAGAGAGGAAGGACAGAGAAATGAAAGCAAAAGAGATAACGATCTAAAACCGATAAAAAAAAGGCCAAGCTCAGAATCTTTATCCTACTGGGACACACACACACACACACACACACACACACACACACACACACACACACACACACACACACACACAAAAACACAAAAA
>JAOEHI010053577.1:0-15037 GCA_025447815.1 Percopsis transmontana | reverse complement strand
AGTCGGAGCTGGTTAATGTGGCTCGGGAAAGGGAAGTTTGGGGTCCCCTGCTGGAGCTGCTGCCCCCGCGACCCGATATCGGATAAGCAGACGACGATGAGTGAGTGCATGAGTGATGAGTACATTTCTTGTAATCTTATATGATATTGTTACACAATAAAAAAAATAACCGTTTTGCATTGGTGCATGGCGCAATGAACAAGCCAGGTAAAACATTTATTAAATTAAATAATTTCCATTAAACAATAAAACAGAAATATCAATTAAGATGCATTTAAAATACAGTATTACCAACCATTTAGGATGCTTGAACAATCCTAAACCACAATGCCTTCTCTGCATTTGCTTGTGCTCCTGAAAGAGTGGGAACTAAGGAGAAGAGCTCGCCAAGCGCAAAGACGGCCACGCGTATTCTGACCTCGTTAGGATATACTGGGGCTCACTGACGTGCAGTGCATCGAGGGGTTTCGTCTTAACCGTGAAGCCATCATCGACCTGTGCATTTATTTTTGAAATCAGTCTTATTTATGGTTTGAGTGGATTTCAATAACATTCTTAAGGTTAATGCGAAAGTCCACATTTTGCGTTTTTCTGGGCGTAGTATGCTAATTTTATAGGCTATGCAACTCACATGGGGATAGTGATTCACCAATAAATATAACCAATGAGGTCTCCATATAACCGTGCATATAATTATCCTGCTTTTAGGAAATACTGGAAATTCTGGTTCTGTGGCCAAATTTAAAGATTAAAAGACCTTGCAGGAATTACTTGCTTAATAAAGCAATCCACATTGTTTCCAGGGATTGTTTCCTTTATGTGGTGAGGAATAGTGGCCAATTCCCACTGAACCTTGTGCCAGTCAAGGTAAAGCACGAGTGATCTAGAATCAGGGACAGTGATCTATAATCAGGGACAGTAATCCGACGGTAACTAACTTAAACTTCAAACCTGCGCTTTCCCTCCTGACCCGTAATTTGCACCCAAACCACCATCTATTAATATCCTACTGCTATTGTTGCTCTGTGTAAACATGCTGCATGTTTAACAGGTGGTGACATAATGTTGATAATGCCCATTGACAGGCTGAGCATCACCATTGGTAGGGATGGTGTGACAAAACACTGCCCACTGAATTCTGGCCAAGGGCATAGAGTGACATAGGACAAGGGATGCTGAATGACAGGGGTTAGACCCTCTTAATCCCAACCCCCACACCCCTCTTAATTTTCTTAATAATTAGCAATACATACATTTGGTTCAATTAGCAAAATAACATTTTACGATACGTACAGTGCATATCTGTGTGTGTGCGCATGTGCTTTTATGTAGACTGTTGACTGTTTTAGATTACTTCATGGTATGTTACTGTAAGTAACAGCCTACCATTGCATTGGAGAGTGTGTCAAAGTGACTATATCTGCCTAACATAGTCACAAAGTTATTAAAGCTTCAATTTACAACTTTAAAAAATGAAAATGACCATAAGGTATTGCTATGATAAGCACTTATTTATCTCCCCTCTTCGAGAGTGATGAAATTTGGCATATATTCAGATCTTCGTGAGTGTACATAATATTGTTGGATAAGCTAGCCTGTAGTGTGCCTTAGGCAATTAAAATGTATTATTGTTTCCACAAAATGCACTTCATGACTTTATGAGTTGAATACATAAACATTAAAAATGTCAAGCGACACTACAGGCCTAGACCAGTGGGTGACGGTAATGCACTTTTGGATTGTTTGGCAAACGCCAATGAGCAGAAGAGTCGTTGAGCGGAAGTGCGTTGTATATTGTCTTGTGCGGGTTACAGTGGAGAAAATGTAGTAGAAGCTGTAGTAATAATACACAAATGTGCTTCAGTTAGTAAAACGTGTTAGTTTGGAACATTAATGAAGAAGCGGACACATGGTTTCCTTAGCACAAAATTACCATTAACGTTAGGTGGTTAGTAGGCCTAAGTTACCGCTAGCAGCACACCGCCAGTGCAAATGGCCTATTAAAAATATATCGATGCAATACTATTGTAACGTATATCTCAAAACTCAACATGGAGTCCTGGGTTCGATTTAATTCAACGAGCCAAGCCAAGGAGAGAATTTTAAGGTAATTTTGTGTGTCACGAGATATTTTTGTAAAGTTGACTACACCGTCTTGCTTGCCACAGTACTACAAAATAATAATTACTTATTCAGCAGTAAATTGGTCGATGTAGCGAACAAGAGACGTCTTATTTATCTATTCTGATTTACGAAACACAGAGGCGGTGTAACGTATAATTTACGTTCAATGGACAAAATGTCTGGTTACAAAACAGGGATGAGTTGTGGTTTGGAAAACGTTTACTTGGCTAATAATAAAGCAATAGTTTGTTCTTTTGTGCTGCAGGATATTTGTGAACCCGTATATTCTGCAAGATGCTTTCGCCAGATGGGTTAACGTTACACAATTCGCATGGTTTTAACGTGTGCACGCGCTTATTAAAAGGGTCATAATTTCCCTTACAGGGTTTCTGCAGGTCCTTTCAAAAAGGTTGCAATCCAATAATCTGAATTTTAGGTTTAAAATGTCTTGCATGCGATTTTGACAGGTCTTAAACATTGATGGGATTATGAAGTTAACGTTACTGTATAGAGTTGCAATAACTTCAGTCTCGCTTTAAATTTATTTTTTGGGGAAAGATGTATTATCACGCTGTAACAAAACCACTAATGCAAATTGTGCAGCCGGTCAGAATTTATCGGAGCACACCTAGCTAGTATGTAGTGGATACGTGGCATCTCATCAAAACAATATCGATTTAGTAATAAGTTAAAAGTGCTTCCGTTAACGTTACTTTCATCTAATATGGGTAAGTGCAAGTTCAACGAGAACAGTGTATTTACAGTAGTGCTTGGTTGAAAATAAAAAAAATTGAAGCCCGCTGCACCTTGTGCAAGAAAACGCACAAATTAGGAACTTTTTGTATAAAGGCATTTGAGTCGCATGGGTCGTCAAAAAAACAAAGCCACCAGTTGTTATGCATTCTAATCGGGAGTCCCGCCCCCTTTTTGCCAGTATGGATGTGAAATAGTTATTAAATTGCATTCATAATAGTCTTAAAAAGGTCTTTTTAAATTATCTTGTTGAAACCTGCAGAAACCCTGCCTTAACCTGGCGCATATTTGCAGTAATTTACAGCATACAGCAGTTTAGTGCCCCTCTTTGGCCGCAGTGCTTGATTCTGCCAGATGAGGGCGCAGTTTGTTAATTTATAATCAATGTATTGTTCAAGGGAGATATCGATTGACACAATTCTTTGTCTATTTGGGGTTGTGGCTCTTTAACTTCTGTTTGTTTTGATAACCTGAGATGTCCTTGACACATGAACACTGTGTAATATGATATGTAAACAAGTCTGTAGCATGGAGAATTCAGAAACAACTGTTTTTTGTTTTGTTTTAACAGGGCGGCACAATATGCTTGCACTCTGCTGGGCTACACTCTTCAGAAGGGTGGAGCAGGGGCTCAACTTATACAAACGATCAGCCAGCTTGAATCTCACACAAGCTTAACAAGAAAGAGTGAGAGCTCAAGCTGTATATTTTTCAATTTCACAATGTTGAAATGTTATTTTCTGAATCTTGCTTTACTGTCTCCTGCTGCCTTTTATAGTGATGCGTTTAGGGAACTCCGCAGAAGCTCTGGAAGCTGCCAAGCGGACAATCCATCTTTCAGACAGTGTGCTACGGCTGTGCCTGACCGTGGCACACCTCAACAGGGCCATGTACTTTGCTTGTGACAATGTCCTGTGGGCTGGAAAAACAGGCCTCCTTCCTCAGCTGGACCACAAAAAATGGAGCAACAGGTCTTTCAGGTGACTGTTTTCTTTGTAACTACAGTGTAACCTTTTTAAATACTGACTAACATTTTTGTCATTTAAATTCAATCAAAGTGATTTTTAATGTAGAATCAATGTTCAATCAATGTCAATGTTGCGTTAATCTTTTCTTCCATGAGCTATCGGTTTTTCCATCTGCTGTCGTCAAATTTGCATTGCCGCATAATCACACACAAGCATTGCTATATTATTTTGTCACGTGATGTAACGTAGTGTACGTTTTTATCATTTAGTTTCTAAATACATTTGACTGCATTTCATATTTTTATATAAATTGGCCTAGTTAAAGTAGCCTATGCTTAGAAAAAATATGCATCCACAGCACACCTGATGGGTGATCATGGTTGCCCAGTGAGCCTCTGGACAAGGTTTGAGAACCTTGTGAACATAAAATTTTTATAGGGTAACTGCAACCTATGTCTGTTACCCTCTCAAAATGACACAGTAGGTAATTGAGTAGCCCATACAGGAAATGGTTAATAAGCCTTAAAAACAGTAGGCTTTAATTTAAAAGTACACTCCTCAGTATAACTTTCATTTTGTATCCAAGTGCTGAGATATTCACATTCCTCTCTACTTCTCCCCTTACAGAACTGAGAGGCATGTCTTGACAGTTATTTTAAAACAAAAGGTGAGCTAGGGAGGAAATTCAGGGTGCTAGGGGTACTATAACACAATTTAGGAGTATACCGCAGTTTATTTAGTTCTGCTGTCAATGGCAAAGAGGTAAAACAATTACAATGTTGAGTATTGTTAAACCCAGGACATTTGGCTTTTTTGGCCAAATTGATACCATACCTTGTCCTCGTTTAACTACAAATGGTGGAAACAGTAATTTTTTGGCCTCTTAATAAAGAGTATACTAACTATAAACAACATTAAAATGACAATTAAACAAGTAATAAAATAAAATGGTATTAAAAATACTGTAGTTAATAAAGGTTAATTAAAATCTTGAAATTGTTCCTAAAACCATGTTTTAATTTATCAGTTTCTTTCTCTTTTTTTAAACCTTTTTTCAATTAAACAGGTACTACCTCTTTGCTCTCATCCTCAACCTTACGCGTGATGCCTATGAGATCCACCTTCAAATGGAACGTGAGGGACGCTCTCATCGCCACACCTCTACAAAGGCTACATCCTCGGCCCCCCCACCTTACCCTATGGGCCAAGCAAATGAACATTCCTTTCCCTCAGCCTCCTTGCCAGCAGGTCCTACCAACCCCTCTGCCAATGTGACCACAGCCCTGACGTCCCGGCTCCGCAGACAGCTCTATCTCCTGGTGATAGTTCTGCATAACAACCCGCCACTCTTGCTGGACCTGTTGAAGAACAGTTGTGACATCTTCATCCCTCTGGAGCAGCTGGGGATCTACCCTACAGGGCAGGGCTTTGTTGGGGCTTGCGGCCTAGCATCCTCTGTCCTCTCGTTTTTAACCATCATCCACCCCTGGCTTAAACTCAAGCCATGAAAAGTGGTCCTAAACTGTTCTAGACTATAGATTCTATAATTTAGGGCCCAGGAAGAGTGGTGGAATTCAGAGGGTCTAATGGCATATACTGTATATGAGAAGCAGGCCATAGCCTAGGCTGCATCTTTTACATAGACCATGCAAATGCATCACTTTTGTTGAAATTATTCTTGTTTGGTAATAAATATCTGAGGGTAAGGATTTCCCAATGTTAGCCCAGATTGTTCAATCTCCTTTTCTGATTAACAGTTTCACTCACAATTTCACTCATAAGGCAACCTCACCAAGCAATATGGTGAGGTTGCCTTATGAGTTGCTCGTTTCCACTGAGCAGTACAGTTCAGGACGTTAAACCCTGATCCGGCTTGTGTTTCCACCACCAACAGTACCCTTACTTGATAGACGGGGTGTATGCTGGACCGAGTCAAAGTATTGATCGATGTCATACTCACACGAAGAAGAAAGCGACACAGTAAAAACAATGGAGGACATCCAGCAGATCTTACTTCTCGGCATGTGACCAATCAACAGTGAGTGAGTCTAGCTCCACACTTTAGGTACAAGACCACTGTGCTAGGTACCCCAACGGAAGGGTCCCAAAAAAGTTGGACAGTACGGATCGGTATTTTTGGTACCATCCACAACTAGTGATAATCGAAATGGAAATAATTGCATACTGTTCCAAATCGAACTGTACTGTACCGTCAGCGGAAACGAGCCATTAGATATATGTACTGTAAATGGTTGGGGAAATGTCGCTCCAAAGTTTTGACCTGCCATAATAGGGTACAGCTAATATTACAGCAATTTATATTTGGTTAAAGGCATAAATTCATACGTATGTGATTACTGTTCCTTTTTACATGAATGTTTGCTTTTGTCATAATGTTGTCTAATTGAGAAAGGTTAATAATTAAATACCCCTAGTTTTACTTAAGTCTTTGTACCTGTAACTCAAATGACCTTTTTTATCAAAAAAAGTGTATTTCACTAGTGGCATGTATTTATACAGAGATTTTGCAGTACAGATAATTTAAATTAAAGGCATAGCCAGCATTAGTTGGGCATGTTTTTTTGTAATTGAGTAAAAACAAAATTATATATAATTATTTTGAATAATGTATTTTGTTTTAGTGGCATAATGTCACAGTGTCAAAGTGTAATGGTTTGTGACTTACTACCAAAAAATAAATCTTCATCTTGGCTCTGACTAAAATCTTTCCTGCATTTGTCTTATATTAGCTGTAATTTCAAATATGAATGTATAATGAAGTGTTTGTCTCACCGTACCATTTATTTGAAAGGGCTTAAAACTAAATGTGACTTTATGTATGTCCTGATGCCTCTGCCTGATCTCTGCCAGGTCTCTTGTTTTATTTTTATTTTTTATTTTATTTTTATTTTTTTTTACAAATGAGGCTGAATGTCTTGTGAAAATTATTAGGCACTTATTGCAGTTAGTGTATAACCCCTAGCTGTATACTGTCTTTGAATGGACTTCAACAATTGTGCATTTGTTAAAGCCATCTGATGTACACTACTGTATTAGGTTATATATTATTATCTTAGCATTATCTAGCATTAAGGTTTTGAGGGTTTTTAGAAAACTTACAGAAATAACTTAAGAATACATTCATGACTGAATCTATACAGATATTGACTGTAGCCTTTTACCATAGATGGCAGTGTACTCCAAAATGACCCCAAAGTAGGCTATTATTTTTTTAATTTAAAAATATTAATGTTCCTGTTCATGGGTAAGTCAACTTCCTTAACTGTAGGCTTGAATTGACGGGCAGCAGGACCCCGAGGTCCTACAATGAACTATGTAAAACACGCCGTCAAGTGTGTTAACAGCACAAATATTTAAGAAGAGGTCCTCCAACACTTAATAGCCATATAAACATAAATAATGATTCAGTGTAATTTGTGAGACAGGTATGTGGTCTATTTAAGCATGTAAACCGCCATATTGTAACGCGGTATATGTATTATTGGTCGTCTAACTGCGGAAGGCTAACTTTAAGCCTTTAAAAGGTTTTTGAAACTAATGTTACATGAAGTTTTTGTGTCAAGGCTCAACACGTATGGAAAACACAGGTCTTCGATGGGTTGGTCTACGCTACTGAGTTTGATATGCTTGTCTAAGGAATATAGAGTTTTGAGAGTTCGTTTTTATTTGCACTTAATTCAAAAGTGCTAGTTGCAGGGGAAGTAGGCCTATACGCTTGCGGGAACTTATGCTGTGAATAAGCGAATTAAAATAACGCAAGAGCGCAGTACGAATATGCAAACAGTTAATATTTTCCTCAGACCATATCTGAAGTAAGTCATTGTATGACAAGATATGTGTTGTTTTGGTTCATTCGAGTTAAAGCTATGAAACATAATTTTCTTTAATAGGACTGACCAATACCAGTCAGCCTATAGTATGTCAATAGGCAAGTTCTTACTGAGTCATTGTCTAATTTTAAACAAACTGTTTGTCATGCTACTTCAAAATGGCAGCACATTTGGTGCAATTTTTGGCCATAAGGCTTCTGTTGAACAAAAACATTCATGTTGCATGACCGTTTGCATGAGTGTACCCTGTGAGTGTATATTGAGTGTATTTTTCAATATTTATGCTTGTAGGGTACATATTAAATAAATCTTTTGACATGGATCTAAACTGGCCGTAACTAAGAACAGTGTGATTCATAGGCTGCATCTTCCTCCAGAGTGAATGGAGTCATCCAGTGTCTCTGGGGGCCCCTCCCGTGAGTACAAGCTAGTCATGCTAGGAGAGGGAGGTGTTGGGAAGAGTGGTAAGTACATAGCCTCAGAAGGTTTTATTCACCTTAGATTTTTTGCTGATTGTTAATTAATATTTTGCAAATTATTGTTAATTAATTATTAACATTGAACAATTTTTTTTTTTAATTTATGTCTAGAATTAGAACTTAACTTTTAGGTCAACCCTAGAATCCTGTCTTTTAGTTCTAACTTGCTGCTGAAGAGCGAGACAACAGGTTGAATTTATCAATATGGTTGCATCTTGTTCAGAATTTTGAACTAAAAAGCTGTGGTTTACAGCTTTGACTTCTTATGAAGAAACGTAGTCTATTTCTAAGTTGCCTTTCTCATTGATTTCCATTCATTCCAACAGTTATTTATCATAAGCCCCTTTCAGACAGCAGTGCTGCCATTATACTGTATTTGCTGACTGTATTTTCTCGGGTTAGGAAGTGTGCGTGAATCTAGTTATAATCTAGGTTCCAGTAACAATGGAATTTAATTAAACCTTAAAATTTGGGGACGGGTTCTTGAATGTTTCGTAACCTACAAATAATTTACTACAGAATAGTAATGGACATGACTAGTCAACATGGACACACGTGTTGACCAGATATTTAGCTGTAGTAAACTTTTTTTCTTTTTTAGAGGGGGGTGTCTATGATAGAATCGCATGATAGAATAATTTAAGATTCCAGCTAATTGACGGCTTCAACTTAATAGTGTTTTGCAATAAATTTGTACGTTTGTGACATAGCAAGGGATGTTGCTTTTGATTCGAGTTGGGGGTTTACATTTTCAGCAGTAAAAAACTTTGTATGCAGGTGGAGGCTATAAGCCTATAATGGCGGCGCCTAGGTGAAGCAACATTTTGTAGAAGTTTATGGCTTTCAAGAACTTGGCATTATTTGAACCTGAATATAGGCCTACTATGCCATCACGCAGTAGGCTGGATTGCTGCGCGGGTTGAGCATCACTATGAAGACAATGCTGAGAAGCTAAAAGCCAAGGTGGCTATATCAACAGGTGCATGGACAGCCCTTGCAACATAGTCATATGTGACTACAGCACTCTAAAGAGAGACCAAGGCGACCTTTGCCTTAATAAGTCATGCATTAGGCTATACATGCCGAAAACCCATTTCTTTGGTGGCAAAAGAACGAATGTTGCTACTCCCTGACGAGTTTTTTCCCACCACGGGGCAGGTGGAGAAGACTGCGAACATGTGGACAGACATACTTGCTTTTCTTTACAAGAATTGGAAACATGCATGGTAGGACAGATTTAAATTTTTGTATGAATCGTTCATCATTTCGTTAAAAATAGTTAAAACGTCATTAATGTTTTATTGTCATAACCGTTTTATGTTGAAAAGCCTACTGCCCTGCTATAGACTATACCACATTGTCAGGGGGATAATGTGTTGCAGTTTGTTATACTAAAAAAATATATATTTCTGATAAGATGGGCTTGTAATTAATGCTGGCCTGTTCTGTTTAATTACTTGATTCACTAGTGGCAGTCAGCGACATGAACAGTAACGTTTATATTGCATGAGTCAATAAATGTCCCTCAAATGGCACGTGTTGTAGGTGTTTGTTTATGTCACTTATGATGACTGACTCAACTAATTGTCTAAACTCATTTTCTTTACTATTTGGCTACTGAAAATTTTGAAAATTCCCACTCCAGAACAAGTGAGTGGATAAACTCTAGAGTTTCAGAACAATTAGTGTTGCCAACTCTTTTTCACCGGGAGTAGCTAAGGCCTGCCCAAAAGTTGCTAGAAGACACTAGAATAATTTTAAGTAGCATATCATTTGCATAGCATATAGTATATTATTTCGCCCCAAATTATAATTTTTTTAAATGACAAAAATCATTGTGATTGTGAAGATGCCATTGTATTCAGCCCAATAACATGTATTTAATAATGAGTGGTTTATCTGCAGATAGTTTCTAAAGTTTGATAAGTTGTGAGAGCCTGGGTACTAAAAGTAGTTGAACATGTAACAGATGCTTTTATCCAATGTGACGTACGAAACGTGACTGAATCAACAATACAGATAAGTAAGTACATTCTATTAGAACAGTGGCATCAGCAGTAGGGCTGAACGATTAATTGCATTTACGATGATATTGCGATGTGATAAAACAAGATTTTTTAACCACAAAGGCTGTGACTACACTCTGGTCACGTGACACGCGAGAGTAAAGCAGTCTGCAGAGGAAGCATCAACTTGACAAGCTAAGCTGTACCTTGACCTGTTAAGCCTCAGGCTCGACAGAACCTGACTTGGATTTGCCTGTCCTTAAAACCAGCAAAAGTGGATTCATGTTGGCGTGGACGCGTTTCTGTACGCATGTACACTACGACATCACTTCCTTCAAATTTATGCTCTCCTTCCACCTGGTCAGAAGTTTTAAAATGTTCTTCTTCTGTCACTTCCACTCCCACTACTCCGCCTATTCCCACATACTGGATCGGCATATTACAATGTGCTCAGTTTGGAGGCAAAGTGTACAAGATGACAGCCACAGCCAAGTTCTCAGCTTGACTGTTGCTTTGGTTTATTTAGCAGTATTACATTAGGTTACATTTTAGGCTTTATTATTTAAATCTTCAAGTTGATGTATTTACAATATGTGTGTACGTGAGGTACCTTTGTAGCGCGGCTCGAGCACTTTAAGAAGATGCTGGTAGCCCGCATTCTCTACAACAGAGTCTGGTCGCCTATCCAATGAGCTAAACATGCCTTGGCCCGATCTGAATTTGGATCCAGTACTTGTGTGAAACCAGTAGTGATGTGTAGCTTAGTAGTAGTAGTAGTAGTAGTAGTGATGACAGGTTGTTTTTTGCTTTGCATCAGTGACATTGATATCTGCGTGGTGGCATCTAAGGTGTATTAACATGTTTGATGTGTTACCGGCAACATATCCAACAATCATTGAAAAACATTGACATTGTCTATCTTTGTTCGATCTACACCTCTTTCCCTTTTCCTGTCTTCCAGCTCTGGGTCGTAATTAGCACACTACCCGTATCACTGTGTCTGTATATGCTGCTGCTATAGGTGTCCGGGCAGAACAGTTTCAGACGTAAATTAGGTTCCCCATGTCAACCTATTCCAAAATATTGTATTCGAATACAATGCGTTTTCCAAAAGCCCTGTACTGAACACAGCCCTATTAAGGAGTATCATCCACAATGGGGCAAAAAAGTCATAGGCAGCCTCTGCAGCAGCAGTCTCCCCCCAGGTCCTAGGCCTATTTTAGGGGCTAAAGTCTACCTAAAATAGGTCTAGCTACATACCTGCTATTGGCAAAATACAAAAGTTTGAGAATACAATGGGAAGGCAATAGACATTCATCATTTCAATCTCTCAAGTCATCTGCATCTTTGCTTCACTGGTCTTCCTGCCATTTACAAAAAAACCTGATAGGTAAAGTAAAATACAGTCTAAGGATTTAAACCACAAAATGTAGTTTAAATCATCTACATGCTGACAGAAAGATGTTAAAAGATTTTTGATCCTGCAATCAGTTTTAAAGATGTGTTTCAATCAAATTTGTGGCCTATAATGACTCTTTGGCCTATATCTTGTGATGTCATGGTCCAAACTTAACTAAACTTGATAAGCACAGTCACTACGACATTTTTCATTCATAAGTGAGTGAGTGACTACGACATTTTTTGGACACACCAAATTTCGTAAAATTTCGTCCATACGGGGTGCTATAACCGACAATAACTCAATACATTTAGTATACTTGGTCTACCAAATTGGTTGTAGAGAGTAGTGAGGCACCTCTACCAGTACTCTATCGCCCATTGGTGCTTTTTAGCCGTGCTCATCTCTAAATGGACGAGAGCTTAAATGTTATAACTTGGGAGCTGTTGGTTGTAGGGAGTATTTATGCACATCATTGGACTTGGTAGGGAGTCCTTTATTCATTCCATTTCCTATATTATTTATATTTGTATCAGAAATTGACAATATTCTTGAAATGTTATTTTTTTTGGATACTTTCATGGCATAGTGGTTAACAAACCCTGTAACAAACCCCGTTACAAACCTGAAGGTGCTGAGTTCGAACCCCGCTTGCATAGAGACTGGCTTTAAAGCAAGATAGTAGTGGCAAGATTGTTAAAACCCAACAGTGTCAAGAGTATTTTGAAGGCCTATTGGCTCTAACGCATTAAAGTCCGTGGCCAGAAATCTAGCAAACACTCAAACTCTTGAGTTGCTCAATAGCTCAGTGGTTAAGGCATTCATCTCTCGGTCCAGAGACTGGCTTCTGCCAGGGTGCGTCTACCAATCTCTGAACCTCAATACTCAAAGGTCTTAGGCTGGGACCTGTTTCCACCGTCTTACGTCATGAATGCTTCAGTGCATAAATTACTCAATAAGCATAGAGGGTCCTCAATGTCTGTTTGGACCCTGCTCATTGCCACTTGCGGCTACATTTGCATTTTATTATTTATCATTGAATTTTTTGGTATGCACCTGCTGAATTCAAATGCCTATATGTTGTCATAGTAACCTTAAACCTTAAAGTAAAATAAACATGATTAGAGAGAGCGAGATAGTGGTCTACTGTCCGATTCACTGGAAAAATTGTGCTACTCTCCGTACTGCTTCTTAACTTGTCATTGAGACAATGTATCACATAGATCATACCACTGTCACCACTTAAAACTGCTCGAAATGTTTGGTACAATGTTACATTTGCCCAGAAACTTCTGTGAGCTATTAAGGCCCTTTCAGACCAAACACAACAACGACACCTCTGGGCTCTGTAACCCATTATTTCCAATGGCTTGCACCTCGCAATGACGGCTTTGCGCTGCGCCGAGCAAAGTGCTGCGCTGCGATGTACACTGGATGAGATGAACACCTCTACTCTCTGATTGAATAAAGTAGAACCAAGTCAGTATAAAGTAGCCTATATGCGATACTTACTTAGGATTCTAAGTCGGCTTACTAGCCGAAGTGCAGCGGCGGGACCTTGCGTTGGCCCTCGTGGCGAGAGCGAGCTGGCAGCAGCTCCGGGGCGGGGCTGCAGTGCGGTGAGCTCCTCAGCGGCTGGACCTGGCATCGGTTCCAGCGGCGTGAGCGAGCCGGCGGCAGGTCTGAGGCTGGAGTGCGGCGGCTGCTCTCCAGTGGCGCGGCGAGAGCGAGCTGACGGCAATTCCGGGGACGGGCTGCGGTGTGATAGGCTCCTCAGCGGGTGGACCTGGCTTTGGCTCCAGCGGCATGAGCGTGCTGGTGGCAGTTCCGAGGCCGGAGTGCGGCGGCGGCCCTGCAGCGGCGGCCCTGCAGCGGCGGGACCTTGCGTTGGCCTTCACGGCGAGAGCGATCTGACGACAGTTCCGGGGACGGGCTGCGGTGCGATAGGCTCCTCAGAGGCTGGACCTGGCTTCGGCTCCAGCGGTGTGAGCGCGCTGGCGGCAGCTCCGGAGCCGGACTGCGGCAGAGTGAGCTCCTCAGCGACTGGAGCTGGCTTCGGCTCCAGCGGCGCGAGCGAGCTAGCGGCAGCTCCTGGGCAGGACTGTAACGGTATGAGCTCCTCGGCGACTGGACCTGGCTTCGGCTCCAGCGGCGCGAGCAAGCTAGCGGCATCTCTGGGGCTCTTTCTAAATCCCGAGGGAGGTTCCACAAAAACTTCACTGTTCAGTGTTTTCCACAGGCTTTTGTGAGACTATGGTGGGTGGACCTTGGGCTCTAGGGGCGTCAGGGGGTAAGCTCCCCCGGAAGAAAAGGTTGTACATTATAAAGTTATTTGCATCAATCTGGTGCTTTGAGAGCAAAATTAAGAGGCTAGATCTATGAAGAACTTTCTGCTCTTGTAAACTATTTAATTAAGCACATTGTATAGATATCCCGCAAAGCATGATAAATTAGTTGGAGTTTAACACAGTTCACAAATGGTCAAAACACAAAATCAACTAGAGCAGGGGTGGCCAACTTGTCTGGCATGAGGAGCCAAAAAAATACACCATCACTGCTGTCTATACTTTTGTATTTCTTCCTTTTAATTGATGCAGTGGGACACCTGGCAGTACTTGTTTTCCACAATCCTTTTCAAGTCTGGATTGTATTCAGTTGTGACTACTCTAAGCAACTCTTTCACGTGTCAGTAAGAAAAGTGCAATGCTTTGATTCCACCCATTTCAGGGTGATATTAGGATTTACATTTCTCCCAGCCGATAAGGCCCTTTCAGACACAATGCGACAACGGCACCACTGTGCTCTGAAACCTATTATTTCCAATGGCTTGCGCCGCTAAATGACAAGTGCATTGAGCAAAGCGCGGGCACAGTGCTTAGCTTGGCGAGCGACATCCCGCTGCTTCACTGCTAAGCAAACTAGGGAATAGTTTAGGGAAGAGACAGCACTCCTCATTCGCATAATGAGGCAGAAATGCATACAGAAATGTAAAAAGAACAGACAGAAATGTAAAAAGGACAGACAAAATAAATGTGTTTGCGGGAAATAAATAGGTTTAGAAAAAATGCTAAGAAAAAATTATACAGACAAAAATAATGAAACAAATAAAAATAAAAGAAATAAAAGAACAAATTAATAAATAAAATAAAAAATTATAAAGGAAAATAAATAAATAAGGTAATTAATTTAAATAGTGAATAAATAAAGAAGCAAATTAAAAGAGACATTTATACATTTATGTTTTTATGTTAGTTTGGGCTAATTCAGGTCCCTCACTTTCAGCGTGTTGGTAATCTGTAACATTACACCCGTTGGAATCTGTAACATTACACCCGTTCCCTTTCGTTCAAAGCTCCCCTACAACATTCTTTTTTAAATAAAAGTATAGGAGAGAAAACCCTAAATATAGCATTTGATCATATAAAAGGGAGTATTGAATGAATACAACTTGTAATGT
>JAOEHI010053576.1:0-15038 GCA_025447815.1 Percopsis transmontana | reverse complement strand
ACACACACACACACACACACACACACACACACACACACACACACACACACACACACACACAGACACAGACACACACAAACGCACACGATTAGAGTCCTGTGGTACAGTAGCTACGTTAAAGCACATTATGGTTTAATTTTGAGTCCTTAAAAACACTTAAGCACTTAGGGCTGGCAGTGATTTTAGACATGAATATAAAGTGATTTTGGCCAATCAGTTATGTTCTTAAATGCTGTAGGATTTCTGTGGCCTTTTCACCAAGCGGAGAAAATTCTGGAAAGGAAGAAACGCTCGTGTGTGCTCACGCACGTAAAAAGGAAGCACTCCAAGCACACACACACACGCACATAGTAGTACACACACATACACGTTCATCTATTCCAAATCTCTAAATTACCCATAGTGCATTTCATCTATCTGTTTCTGTTCAGCCTGTTCCTGCAAATCTCTACTCCTCTGGGTGTGAAAACATAAGAGGATATCTGGGCAGGTCCCTTCCACTCATTAAGAACGCTGTTATCGCTAGCTCGCAACCAGTTGTACACCAGATGGTCTGTGTTGTAAAACTTTATTTCAGCGCAGAAGAGGGAAAAAAAACACATTCATGTACGTTTGACCCTACTCACTAGACTGACTTCTAATCAAGAACCAAGTTGCAGCGTTTCGGCAGCAATGATGTAAGGATTTCATATTTATCAATTGTACATCAACATTAGGGTCTGTTTAATTACAGATAGGGGGAAAATATGTTTGTTTAAACGTTTTCTATTCCATTGTGGAATCAGTTTTAACCAGTTTCCCTCTCTCCTTTTACACTCTTTTATAAAACTTCTATGTCTTTTCATTCTCACCCTCTCTTCCTTCTCTTTCCCTCTTTTCCTCACTCTTTTGCCCAGGCCGCTTTCTGCTGCCTTAACATCTTTTTGGCATCTCACTTGTACACCTTCATCATCTCTCATTCCTCACTTCTCTCACTTCTCGACATCTTTGCCATGACAACCTATTCGTCTCCTCGCCGACCCCACTGCCCCTCCCTCGCACCAGGTCCAGCTATTTCCCACATCTGTCCGTCCTTTACGAGAGAGCCAGAGGAGAGAGAGGAGGGGAAAGGCTGTTTTATCCATCTCTCACACACACACACACTTGCAAATACACAGAGCCCAGAGCGATCAGATAAGTCAGATGATGGCTTTGACAGAAGTGCTGCCTTAGCTCTCCCCAAGGCTCCCTCACACACACAAACACACACACACACACACACACACACACACACACACACCGCTCAAGGTGGGGCTGACATTTACACACTCAAGGTGCAGGGCTGCTTTTTTCTCACGCACGCACACACACTCACACAGATGACCTTGCCATCCACCAAGGTACCTTCTGTATCTGTTGAAGCCATCTAGTTTGCGGTCGGCTGCCCTGCTCTTTTATAAACAGACAGGTCCGTGACATGAGATACGTCTTTACACCACACCACCCTGCCGTGTTTCTGTGAACTGTGCGTGTTTGTGCGCATGTGTGCGAATAGATATGTGCGTCTGTGTGAGTCATAAGAGAGATGTGCAAGAATGCCCGCGCGCACGTATGTGTGTGTGTGTGTGTGTGTGTGTGTGTGTGTGTGTGTGTGTGTGCGTGTGTGCGCACATGCACATATAATTGACTTAGCAGGATGCCCGTCTCTGTGTTAGACAGTAACATGACGTTAAATCGTGTTCTACAGCAACATTAGCCCAGCGCGCTGTCTGGGAGCTGTCTCGCTATGCTAATCAAATCCCAGCCACTTGTCACTGAAAGCCCTTTTAGTGGTGTAAAGAGAAAAGCCCCTCTCCCCACCCCATACAGAATTTAGAAGTCGCTCCTTTTGATCTCGGAAAGATCAGTCCAGATTTGTGGAGTGAGCGGGAAGCTTGATGAATAAGATGGAATCACAACTGTCGTCTATCGCCTGCCATTACCCTCGTGATCATGTGAGATTTCTTAAAAGTTATAGTAGTGTGTATTTTCCAATACATTGTATCGTATTGTAACCAATCGTCTTTGACCTGTCATGGACCTTCAGTCAGATAGCCAATCAAGTTAGCAACACAGTGCAACACAGAACAAAACAGAATGTTCAGCTCAAAAGGAGAAAAAAGTCCAAAATTACAGTCGTCAAATGAAATTGTATGGGACCTTTAAATACACACTACTCCTATTTGCCATAGCTGTAACATGACAGCACTCTTAAAACATAGTATCTAACAGACAAGGATTAAGACAAGGCTACGATTCTTTTCCTAATAGATATCGCAAATAATAATCACTTTTTCTAAGTGTTTAATCTATTTAATTAATAACTGCGATAAGCCGAAAGCAAGTGCGTATTCTGTACAGCCATGGAATATTTAAGTAATGACATTTCTTTCTGAATATGAGAAAAGAATCATGCAAATTATGTACAATATAATATCATATAAATGGTGTCGCGAGTCAGTTATTTCATAGTGAAAATATTAACAATAATAAAACTTCTGCCTCCTTTTTATTAATAATATCCTGCTGCATAAAGAACAGAACTCATTTGCAGAATCTTGCTCTTAGATCCAATTCTGTGCTGCTGAATATTATTAGCTCTTACAGTGAGCAGTTGAGAACTCTTAAAACCCTGTTCTCCCCCGCATACACACAGTTTATATATATATAATGTATATATGCACCAACACTAATATAATATGAACTGCAGCACACACACCTCCCTCCTCAGAGCCAATGCTTGTTCCATCGCTATGCCTCCCACAGAGATTTGTTAATTAATTCCCTCCCTTTGTACATGCGCCAAGATCAAACGTGGAGAGAAAAAAATAACTTTCTCTCTAACTGTATTTAATGAGCACCGGTAATTTTATGCCTATTTTTGTTATTTGCCTCTCAGTGAAGAAGTACAGTTACCTCAAGCCAATTCCCTTCTTCATTAAGTCTGATGTGAAAGTACGTTTTTGTTTTTAGCTATACCAACGAGAAAGGAGGGATGGATAGATTAGAGTTTTCTTCCTTTCTCTCTCACATCCAATTTTAATCTCTCTCTCTCTCCCTCTCTTTCTTTGCCTCTCAGAGATGTCACTATATCGATAAAAAGGCTATTTGCAGCTCCAGCAAAGCTTTCACACTCCTGCTGTATAGACAAACAGCCAAATACAGCAGCCGCTAATGTTTATGGTCCTGTTGGTGGGAGGGGAAGCTAACCCCCCTCATCTCTTCCTGACATGTTCCAGACTGTCACTGTTTTTCACACTCTCCTTCGCTCCCTCTGTTAATCTGTCCCTTGCTCACTCGCTTCTCAATCCCTTCATCTTGCCCGTTATCTTGGAGGAGTGAAAGGAAGTGAATCGGATGAATAATTGATACAGTTTTTACTGGAACACACACAGTAAACAAACACGCACAGAGGCATTGTGATGTTGTGTGCTGACTAAATTGCATGGTGGGAGAGCGACAGAATGAGATGTCAGCATTCAGAATGAGGAGGGCTGTTTAGCAGGTGTGTGCGTGTGAGCGTGCGCGCACGTATCTGCGTTTGTGAGTTCATTTGAGCCCACAGCCATTACCAGCCATGATGAAAAGGATGTGTTATTTGCGGTTTAGCTTCCCACCACAGAGCAATGCTAGCAGGACTAGCAGCACAGCACAGCTCATTACTGCCTTGTGTGATGGACCCTCACTAGCACGCAGCTGGAGACCTTCCTCAGAAAGACCATGTCCTCTCTCTTCCTCTTACTAAATAGTTGCTACATACTGTATAGTACACTGTATATAACGCACCACAATAAGATTATATATAGATTACTACAGCATTTGTACAAAAAAGCGGTCCAACTTTATCATTTTAGTTTAGTTTAGTCAAGTTTAAGTAAGCACTAAAGCCTCAATCAACATTACATGAATGTGATATAAAGACTCAAAATCTAAAGGGCCATGCCTGTTAAATGTGGCATAACTACAGTATATGATATATCCAACCAATGTGACATCATCCAGATTTGCTAACATTTAATTATATAAAGACGTCAGTTGTAAAGTTGTAAACATAAAGACATTTTCTTAGACTAAGACTGTTTTAGTGGAGGTTTTAATTCAAAGGTGAGGTTGTTCCCCTGTTGTGTCTTGAAATGTAATGAGGGAATAAATAGCCCCCCATTAACCTCAAACCCGAGGGGGGGGGGAAATAATCAAAACATGCACAAACAAACACAGGAAATATGATAGAGTGCTGATGAGGTCGTCAGCCCCCTCTTACCCCTGTCCCGGGAGGAGTTTGTGGTTCCAGTCTTAAGATATCCAACGCTCTTTGATAGATTCGCGATGATTAATTCTCTTGATCCACATCTTCCAGACTTCTCAGGGAACTACCTCCACTTAGATGCCGGTGCCCACACCCAGCGGCAGAGGGCCCGCCTGCTGAGCCCCGAGGTGGAGCCCGAGCGCGGCCCGCTGTGCCTCCTCTTCTACTACCAGGTGCTGGGGGAGGCGCAGGGCACCCTCAGGGTCCTGCTGAGAGACAGCGACCAGGAGGAGACGCTTCTGTGGGCCCTCAGAGGAGACCAGGGGCCCCACTGGAGGGAGGGGCGCACCATCCTGCCCCAAAGCCCCAAGGAGTATCAGGTGGGTTTGTGCTGTAGTCGACGCTGAGAGGTGCATTATGGGATGTGTTATGGGAATGCATCAGATGGCACTTGAGTGCTATGATATTTGGATATATGATATTTCAGTGCTATCTTCTAGTTTGCCTTCTAGAGTGTCCCTCTCCTCTCAAATTTGAATATATTAGCTGAACCAACGTTAAAGGTCCACTAAGCAGTTTTCCCTCTAAAACAGCGGTTCTTGACCTGTATACTGACACTTACTGGTGTGAAAGCAGCTATGCCAATGCTAATCAGTAAGCATTGTAACCTCTGTGGCAAGGGGTAGCCATGATATGTAGAGTAAAATAGCTCATTCTGTACCTAGACAACAATTATCTTAATAATAATATATAATAATATATATATTCATTTATATATTCATTTTTTCATCACCAAAGCAATGTAAAAAAAATGTATTGCTCTATTTCCATTGTTTAGTTTTCTTAACCTACTATCTGTCTGCCTGTTTAGGTGGTGTTTGAAGGGTTCTTTGAGCATGGGACCAGAGGACACATCAGGATAGACAACATTCACATGAGCAACAGCATTGAACTGGACCAGTGCACACGTAAGTCTGTCTGCCTGCCTGCCTATGTGTCCGTCTACCTGTCTACCAAGAATGGCCTGCCCAGCATGTCTGTGTTTATTATTGAATCTACCGTCTCCCCCTCCCTCCATCCTGACGGACCCTTTAAGATGTGTTCTCACCAGAGACCAGAGAGAAAAAAGGAGGAGAAAAAAAACTCGTAATGTTTCTTGTTCACAAAAAAAAAATAGAAAGTAGGCCACAAACGGCCGTTGGGCATGGATTCTAATCTATCTTTCATTATATCTGCCTATGTTTTCTTCCTCTGTTGCCCCACCCTGTCTTCCCTCCTCTCTGTCTCTCTCTCGTTTTCTTCCTCTAGGTCTCTACCCACCCCTCTCTCTCTCTCTCTCTCTCTCTCTCTCTCTCTCTCTCTCTCTCTCTCTTTCATTCTTTTTCCATCTCTCCCTCTTCTCTTTTTATTCTGCTTTTAGTCTAATCTGTAAACAAAGCCTAGGTGGTCATTCAGCGCTATATTATTTTAAGTGTGTGTGAGAGAGGGAGATAAAAAGCTAATACAGTCGGAGCTGAGCTGATGCATTCAATCACAAAGGGAGCAAAATATTATGACTGACACCAAAAAATATGTCGGCTAAACACACAAATTCATATAGGCTTGATTGTATGTTAACGTTTCCCACTTTTACCACACAGACAGGTATGCTAACACACTAGACACTGGCAGTCACTGTTAATGTTACAATTCTGCCTTTATAGGAGTCAAATTGTAAGAGTGGAAAAGTAGAGAATTACTTTATATAGACATACGTAAGAGATGCTGACTACATCATTCTCATTTTCTTGTGCAACTCTAGTGACTTTGACAAACAGTATACACACACACACACACACACATAGGGGCCTATCTTACATCCGGCGCACTTGCACCCATCTGCCTGTGACTGTAGGTGTGTTGGTCTTAAAATGGCAAATTGTTGGCACATTGCTATCTTGAAGCAGCGGAAAGCGATTGACCAACAAAAACCTGGTCTAAAGTCAATGGCGCAGTATTTCACTGTTATTTTAAGTGCGCATTTTTAAGATAGTGATACGCACCTACATAGGCGGGTGCACAACGCGCTTACACTCTGCTTGTTACACACACAGGGACACGCAGCAGCGCACAAACAAGATAAAAAAAAAAAGATTACAATGTGAAAGATTATTATTGTGTACATCATGATATTTCATCCTGCTGGAATCCTGCTGTTGCCGTAGATGGTCTGCTCGCACGCTTTCACTTCGCACACGAGCAGATCTGTTTCCTCCTCAGGGAAACGTTCTTTCTTACTACTTGGCAAATGCTCCATTATAATATCAATCTGCCAAGGCTCAAGTGCACCTGGCGTTTAAAGGGAATGGGAGATGACACGGATTGGTTAATAGCATGTTACGCCCAAAACAGACCCATTAATAATTAAGAAACTAAGTAGGCCACAACCCTTCTGAACCATGCGGCTGCAACCATTTCTTCCGCCGTTAAACTAGCAAAAGTGGATTTTGACACGCCGTAAATGCACTTGCGCCATGCGCTTTAGACTGTGTGCTTAGATTAGTTAGTTAAAATAAGGCCCATAATGTTCTATGATGTGAAATAATGGGCATATTCTTATCATTTAATAGCGGAGCAGTGCACAGCAGGACAGTATTAGCTAGTTAGCCAGACACTCACACACTGGCCCACACATGCTGCCAAAGCAGTCCTGCTCCACAGATTTCAAGCTGCTTAATTGTCTTCCAACCTTTTTAAATAAACCACTTTCCCTCCATCGGTCTGTCTCTCCAACTGACCAGCTGGCTAGTTTGTCCTCTCCCTCCAACTTCTCTCTATTTATCTTTTTTATTATTATAAAATGTTTTTCTCTTTCATTTGTTTCCATCAGGTACTCTTAAATTCTCTTTGTAATTTTCCATCCCTCTTTTTGTCTTTTCTTTCTGTTGCTCTGTCGTGTCTGTCTCTCCTTCCATTAGTACATAATGCTTCATCCTCCGGCATGTAATAAACACTAGTAAATCATTCTTTCTTCCCAGGGCCGCACTTTCATCTCTACCCTTCCTTTTTATCCCGCCATTCCCCCTTCTCTTCATTCCTTCCTTCCCCTGCAGCATGCAGCGGCCATTTTTGCCTTAAATCAACATTAAGGCAGAGAGAGAGAGAGGCAGATAGAGGGGAAAGTGTGAAGAAAGAGATGGCAGAATGTTCTCATGAATCGCACACTTTCCCCCGCTGTGAGCTTGCTTTTCATCTTTCCGGCATTATTTAATGCCCTATTTGTGACTGAATGCCTTAGCACCTCTGTCACTCTAAAACTCAAGATTTGGACTGGGCCACAACTGCAGTGCATTTTTACATATAGCTGTCAAAATCTAATGTTTTCAATAATCATTATGCTGTGTAGCTTTTGTCAGTTCAGTTTGACCTAATATATAGTATAGTTATGAATGTTATTTTTCCCGCTCTTTTTCAGAACCCTTCCCAGCCTTTCCTCCAGACATGACCGGTAAGTTCAGCTTCCTGTTGTTCCTCTTCTACTTCCTGTGCGAAATGTCTGTGCTTCCTGCTTGATCCTAAGCTTAGCTCGCAGCACTGCACTGGCCCCCTGTAACCTTGTTACACTGAAGCAAAATACAAATGATGGTGTCACAATCAAATGCAACTATATTTGCTATAGTCTCTAAGTAACACCAAGCAATCTATACATTATGCTTTGTGTATTGGTGTTAATCTCTATAAACAGATCTGTAGGCAACAGCACACGATTTTAGGTATCGGAAGCATCCTGGTTTCCGTTTGTAGTCCGTTTGTAGTCAGTTTGTAGTCCGTTTGTAGTCTGAGTAGTATTGACCAATCACGTTTCAGCAGGTTTTTGTTGCATGCAGGTAAACAGTCGCTGTGTGGAGAGCAAAAGAGTCGGAACACATTGGCCCAAATGCAATCTTGGAAAAAACGGCTATTGTCTTTCGATGATATAGCTTTTTATTTGCATTTTTTTTAAAGTATCTGCATTCATGGACAGATATCTGTTTATAGAGATGAGCTGAACTCAACTCCAACTCCATTCTCGCTCTCAAGTTGCTAATCGGACTATAAACAATGACCGGCCCACGGCAGAGGGAGTACTGGCCCGGATATCCGTTATTCGGATATCCGCTGGCTACACCGGAACACCAGAAATACTGGCTCTTGCCCCCAGAGATATATTGTCGTCAGACAGATAGCCGATGGGTTCCGACATTGTACTGGTGTAAATTAGGTGTAAATTAGGTATAGAAGGGTTTAATGGAGTCTGTCTGTACACAAGATGATGGCTTGAAAGCTACATAACAACTTGATGGTTATAATGTTAGATATCAGCATCCAATGCATTGTTCCAGCATGGCTCACTGCATGCTGGACTGATGTAGCCTGGTTCTGTGTCTGCCTCACTTCGAAATAGGGTGAATATATGGGAATACTGCCTTCTTGAAATGTAGACATGTCAACAAAATGGCCATTGGTCACAATGAGTTTTTCCACATTAATTATCACTTTAGAACACAGTAGAACAAAAACAATATAATTTCGGGGTTTCACACAGAATGATGGTTGACGTAAAATCTACAGAAAAGCCTGTGATTGCTGGTGTGGGCCTAATGAAAATACTGTATATTTGGCATGTACAGTACAGTCATATATTATTCATTATAATATACAAGGATGTGTCCGGGGTTACTGTGCATTCCATTGGTATGTCTGCTAAAGGCTAGATTGGCGTGCATAGACACACCATGAATAACTGAAGCAATGTTCACTATTCCATTGGTCTGGACCGTAAACACACCACAGTGAGGCAGGTGGGAAGTCTGCTTGCGGTTGTGTAATAACCCAGACGATGATAAACTAGTTTCCAACCGTTCTCATAATCCCTCCATACCGGCAAGTGAAATGTAAATAAAACGAGCAGATACCTCCTGTCCTTCCTCCCCCCCTACAGTCGGATTGTGTAACGGAGGGGATTCACTCGTCCTGCAGTCTTTCTAGGCTATTCTATCAGCAGCACACAAGGAGCTTCTGTTCTCTCATTTGCCACCTTTTCACCCTCCCTCTTTTCTTTTTCTCCTTTCTCCCTGATCCCCTCATTTCTCTCCTCTCAGCTCCCCCATCTTGCCCTCACATCAACCTCTCCTTTACTCCTCTTGTCTATATCTCCTTTTTGCCTCGTCCTCTTCTCGTCCACAATGCTTAGCCCCACCTTTTTTTTCCACCGCTCCCCTGTTTTCTTCTTCTCCTCTGCTTCACCCTTGTCCTTATTTCTACCTTTTCTCGCCTCTTGCCCTCCCTCTCCTCCTCTCCTATGCCCACTAAGCCTGAACTGTTCTCCACGGCTGCTTTTTTCCTCTCCTTTATCCTCCAACAAGGCAGACTGAAGCAGACAGAAAAGTCTAAAACAGGATTATACAATAAGATCTCTCCTTTCCACTGTCTGGGAGGGCACCCACAGTTCAGCCAAAGGACCATTTCAGTCAGCGCCCTACAACAGTGGGAGTATTTCTCAAAAGGTACACTCCTCGATTGCGTTATAGTGCCTCCAGAACCGCAAATTGTAATGCAGACTGTTTACGTTTAGAAGGAGGGATTTGCACTATTTTTGTTTTCAAACAACCAGAGTTTTTAAACTCTTGTTTAAAGTGGCATGCCCCTCTAGCACTCATGCAGTTATGTTTTCAAACGTAAATAGTAAGCTTCTGGAGACACTAACGAATCAAGGAGTATACCTTTTAAAGAATGTAAGTCCAAACATAATATTGGAGTTACGAGAAATTGTATCTTCAGATTAGATAAAACACATTACACAACTTCACACAAGTTCAGTAAGCACATTCTTCGAATGCCATCAGAACTGTGTAGGACTGTTTTTTTATATGTGGTTACGCTTTCTCATTTCAACAGGATCTGAATAGCAGTCCTTAAAACAGCTAAGTCAACAGCCACTCTCCAGAAACTAGCCACATGAAACTCACTTTTAACTTCAAGGGTTTCACTGAATGTTTGCTGATGTTACACTTCGGCTTAGTATCCTAGTTTCTCAGTTGCACAGCCTGTGGGACTTATAGAATAACTGGAACGAGTCTTAGTAACTCCATCGGGGTGACGACGAACATTTTCTCATCTGTCTATATAAAGTATGTAACATTGGGTTTTGAGTGCAGACAGTCGTAGTGGCAGATGTGAAATAGAGACACAGTATTTTATTATAAATTGGTGAATAACCTGTAGTTTCAGGTAACCCTGGGAAACATAAGCATTAGAAGGGAATTTATGAGGAAGGGAAAATTACTGTAATTAAAGGTGATATGAAGTTGAGGTGTGAATTAGAGGTGTGAATTAAAGGTGAATGGGAAATGGACTATCAGTTAATTGACTAGTAATTCGAAGTAAAAGCACCTAGGAATGTGTGAGGAAGGATGCACTGGCAGACATAAATCTTAGCATGAAACTGTACTTTGGGACTGATAAAGGGATATGTTTTACTTGAAAAGTGTCAGGTTGGATTTTAAGGTTATTTCTCTAAACTAATCAAAACAAAAATGCCAATTCTTTTTTCACTTCATATTGCAAAAGTCAATTAAGATCACAAGGACAGACAGTCTGTCTGCATTGCCAATAATTCTCTTTAATGAGGGGTGCTTTAAGCCCGCTCCCAAGTCAGTGATAAAAGGCAGCTTCTCTGTGGAGTGACGTGAACAAATGTGGCACACTGTTGTGAATTTGGTACCCATGGCAACTAAGGAAGTGTTTGGCTTGTGTTAAAAGAAGGCTGGCAGGCGGACCAACGGTGCATGCTGGAGACACATACACAGTACATGCATGTGTGCACACACACAAACACATAGAGGAAAATCACAAACCACAGTCCCAATTTGAGCAAGAAAACTCTTTGTTAATGTTACATTATAATAATCTTATTGTAGCTTTTGATCATAGACCTTGTATCGCATCATAACAAATACTTTTGTACGTGTTAATTAAGAAAACTTAGTTACCTTTAATCTCCCTTAAACGCAACAGCGCCTCTTAGAGATTGTCCAGTTGTAACATTTTTCCTCTGCCTACGTTTTCCTGGTTAGATTTCAAACAGGGAAGCAGGGGTCAATTTGCAGCCCTGCAAATCATCCCCGCCTTAATCCACTTGTGGAAAGGCTCTCTGTGCCGGCTGCTTAGCACGCAGCTTTACAATCAAAGCCCAGTTTAAACCCTTAAAGAGTATGTCTGAACTTTCAAAGAAGCTAGGTAGCTTGCTTGAGGTTCTCCCTTTATCTTTCTGTCTCAACCACTCTCTCCTTACTCTTTCATTCCTTCCCCTTTCTTCATCCGTTGTCCCTAATTGCCCCTCATTCTACCGTTTTTCTCCACCGCTCTGTTTTTCTCTTTCTTTCTTTCATTCTTGCATTCTTTCTTTCTGTGGCCTGTTTTATCCACAGTGACTCAACAGAGTATTGAAATTTCAGACCCACCCTTTAATGCGGGATTAAGATATCATGGTTGGATTCCCTCTCCTTTTCTTTCTCTCTCTCTCTCTTTTCATCTCTCAGTCTCACCTTTCTTTCTTTCCATCGTCCTTTTAACATGACCCGGTCATGTCCCTACACACCCTGTCCAGTCTGCTCTATAATGTACAGCATCTGTAATTCAAGCAGCGGCTTGTGGGCACTTAACTACCCCCCACCCCACCCCAATTGAAAATAGTCATAGTCAATAGTCATAGTCAAGGCTTTGCATCCACCAGTCAAATCCCAAGGGCCAGCATGGCATGAGCCTCTGCCTGTCAATGTGCAGCTAATGCCTGTACTGTTTGTTTCAATAAAAAAAGTGCTACAAATGTGTAAAATCGGTATTCATCATTGCAAACAATTTGGAATTGTAAATGAGAACATTTGCACAACTATTTGGTATTGAGATGAATTCGTTTTTTTTTTGTTGCTGTTGATGTTTTGACAAACATTGTGTCTAAAGCTTTACATTATGCTGACAGCCGGAATATGTATCAACAGCAAAACAAACAAGGTTTATCTCAATGCGCCAATTCCTTGTGTACATGTATACCACGCGACAACGCGGTCTGCATGTCTTTCCCTTCTACCGTCAATTATCATCAGTAATTTGTCCTCCTGCCCTCCAGGGGGTGCCATATGTGGGATGGAGCCCACAGTAGACACAGTGGCAGTGCAGCCCATCCCTGCCTACTGGTACTATGTATTGGTGGGAGGCGGTTCCCTTTTGCTGCTGGCCACCGTAACACTGGTGGCGATACTGTGCTGCCACCGCTACTACGTGGCTAACAAGAAGACCAGCACTAGCCACCGCCATTCAGTGGCTTACCACAACAGTCAGCAAAGTCAGGCAAACTACCCCCAGAACCTCATCCACAACCCCAACCAGAACAACCCATATGCTGGTAGCGGCCCACTATGGCCTGGTCTGGAACCCATGCTCACCATCAACTCGGAGACCGATGCCAACTACGATACCGTGTGTTGAACGTGAATGGAAGACGTTTAACTGGCCCTATTATGAAATCACTGAAATCTGCGTTAGACTGCATTTTAAATGGCTACTGTAGCTAAGACACTGAAAGACCCATTTCCAGGATGGTAATGCGTAGAATTTCAGTGAACTCAACTAAAGGAAAGTACAACAAAATAATTACATCTCTGTTGATGAGAGACCGAACCAGCTACATTAGAACATCTGAAGTGATTTCTGTCATTGAACGAAATAGATTAAGGAACTACACTGAAGACGTGTCTCAAAAAACATTCAAATGTCACTTAATTGATATTCATAAAGGTATTAAAAGACACGGAAAAATGGCAAACATGTTTGAGCAACACTGCACAATAGTTTACAGTATTGCAACACTGGTTGGGTGGTCAGCAGACCAATGAGTGACAAGTCAGATAGCCAATGTATGCTTGGTATGGTATATATTATATATGGTTACATGATATACTGTACCTGTGGCTGTCATCTGATAGCGAAAGGATTCACAGACAGAAAGCTGGAAAACAATTTTTCTAGGTTCCAGTGTGTCTTTTGTATTGTGTGCTTGCCCACTCACATGTGAGCGATTGAGAGAGATAAGAAGAACGATAAGGAGAGAGTGAAAAAGAAAAATTTGGTTGACAGCGAGGGAGACGTTCAGAATTAGCAAGGCCTTGACTGATTTCAGTCTGGACTCTCTGTGGTCTTGCCTATTTGTCGCTGCTTTGGTCTGTGATAAAGCAATTGGTGGTTTGGTGTTATCTACATGGTTTACACAGTGTAAAGATGAGACAAGCTAGCTCAACCTACACAGACACACATCCACACACAGAGACTTAAACAGACACAAACACAACCCTTTAGTGCACCCGTACAAAAACAAATAATCACAAATCCACACGGGGTCTTAATTTTGCTCTGAGTGCATTTCACCTACACAGATGTTTTGAAACTACCTCTAGACTTGAAGAAAGAGGTAATGTTCTTGTGTAAAACAAGACTGTGGTCTTTTTTTGATTGTTTTTGCCTGTATGTCTTGGATAACTCAATGCTAGTGTCTGCTAATGTCTAACCTAAACATCAATGTATGTTGTGTATGTGTATGTATCAGATGGGAGGATTTAGACAAATAGGTATCTAAAGATGATTAACATGATGTTACACACATCATGTGTTGTGTTGAATATAGATTTTATATGTGGATGTCACAATAATACAATAGAATGTATTATTGTTCTTCATTATAGTTTGTAAGAATGTAAGTCTAAATATGATTTTACACAATTAGGTTGATATTACAATATATGGAGAGACAATAATTTTGTGCATACAGGTAGTTTATTGTCCAAATTATCATTTGGAGACTAAACTGCTTCACTTTTCATTTCATGTAATCATTTTGTTTTGTGATTCTTTTATGAAAGTCATTCTAAATTTCAGTTATATTTTGTTGCATACTTCATTATAGTTTGTCATATCATATCCAATGAATTTTGTAAGACAACCAGAAATTTGAGGTATAATAAATTGGCTTTTAAAGAAAAGCCATGACAAGCCATTTTTAAGAGCAGATGTAATCCTCACTCAGGATAGTAAACATTTAGGGCTCTAGTTTCTGGACGGCGCAAGGCCGTTGTAGTGAAGTACAACGCAGACGTAATGACAATTTCGTTAGCCGCAAGGCGGTTTTTCTCTCACCTGGGCGCGTTTGCTAATTTCCTATTGCGCCATGACATTGCTTGCGCTGAAATGGGCGTGGGGGCGCTGTAGATGGTGTGTCAGTCAGAATTCAGGTGGCGCAGTGCTAGTTTGGTGTCAAATAAATCAAATATTGTGCTAGCATCTCGCTTGGTCAGACAACGTCTTAGCACAGACAAAGGCGTTGTGTGGTAGTTTCCTGGCTTTGGGCGAAGGTGCACTAAGCACATATCTATCCAAACTCACACTCACATCTATTTCGTGAATAATTAAACTAATGGCTAATGTCCTTAACCTAAATCCCAAAACAAAATATATGCACGTTTATCATGGTGGTTTATTAGAGGAACTATATTTGCACACTTGTTGAATGTGCCACTCCCAAACAAAGGCATCAGACAGTTTGCTCCCGGGAGAAGCTTTTCTGCTGGTCTGGACTTTCGCCGTCTATTACAAAATGTGCAGTCTGCCGAAACAGAGAGCGTGCTGCTGTTAAAGCAGTGGTTCTTAACCTTGTTGGATGTACTGAACCCCACCAGTTTCATATGCGCATTCACCGAACCCACCG
>JAOEHI010053575.1:0-15041 GCA_025447815.1 Percopsis transmontana | reverse complement strand
CACACACACACACACACACACACACACACACACACACACACACACACACACACACACACACACACACAGAAACACACCAGAGCACTAGCAGTAAACTCTGTAGGGGTCTAATTCTTTGTTCCCATCCACCCCGGCTCTAGCGGTGTTAAGTTAGCCTCACCGAGGGCTTCAGCCGTTCACTGTGTGATTCTCCTGGCTGATCGACGCTGAGCCTGCATGTTCCATGTTCCACATCGTAACGGAGCATAGACGGTATTCATTCACCCTATGGCATTGACGTGCACACTCCTCTCTGAGGTTAATGAATGTGAGAGTGCTAAATTCTGATACAACGGAAATGTAGCTACACAAAACAAGCAGTGCCAATCAGACTGAACAGTGTTCTCTCTCTATGACTTGGGAGTGTCTCCCAATCTACTGAACGGTGGGAAGCAATAATAACCCATAACACATCCCTGGGTTATGTTATTTCTCTTTCTGAAAGTCCCTTCATTCAATTTAGATGACAAATGGAATATGCACAGAATAAACTGTCCTTGTTTGCTCTGAAAACTGGCCAGTGTTACCACACTTGGTTTACATCATATTTTATCCTCATTAGTGTCAGGGCTGGATATGGTTTTTGTGGTCTAGGAAGAGAAATGAGTAAGGTGTGGAACCCAAGTCTGCGTACTGCCCTGTTGTGTAAAAGACTCCGGTATTTGGGGAGAGGAAAAGAAGAGAATATTTTAGTATCTCTGCCTCTAACTCTGCTTGTTGTCCTCCAAACTAGTGTCCTCTGACAAACAGCATCCTTAGACTTTTAAAGAGATGGTTTTAAGGTTTAAAAGGTTTAAAAAACCACTAGTGGAACCAACTGATTCCAGGCTTGTCAGGTCGACCACTGATATCACAGGTTCATATCTTTTGTTGATTGTTGTGTCTCCACCATAGCGTTCATACAGCACAAAATAAGCTGTATTGAAAGATGGTTTTAATAGGTACAAATATTAATTTGGGATGAAATTGGTGTTTATGTTAGCCAAAGGAAGGATTTTCTTGGTACTATAACTGGGATTAGAAGTCAACTCGGTAGGTTGCAACATTTGAGATACGCTCAGCTGTCCTCACCAATATACCACCCAGATGGCGTCTCTCTTAATGGTAACTTCCTATCAGCACTAGTGGCAAAAAAGCACAAGGATGTGTCAATCACAATCCCCCAGTGGTCCAGGGCACTAAATAGCAGTAGAAAGCGTAAACATGTCACACTATGAAACAGTAACTTACTCTTTATGCTTTGTTCATGTACACATTGGCTGGCTGTTATTAACTGACAAGAGGGGTGAGATGAGAACCTTCCGGACACACTTTAGAAATGACAACTTATCATGAGCCATTATTACACTTAACAGGGGATGATTTCATTTTTACTGCTTAATGCTTTTTACATTCAGTTCCATAAACATTTAACTTGATGGAAACCTGATCCATTGCAGGTAGGCTGGGGTTGTGATGTTAGCTACAGTATAGTGTGAACGATTGGCTGCCTGGACCCTGTTATAACAGCTCTAGGAGTTTTGAGGAATGTGGGTTTGTCCTGAAGTCCGTTACTACCCCCTCTCTGTCCCCTCCCCTCTCCCAATCAGGGCAATTCCCTAAGTTTTCGCCCTTTCTCACAAAGCTATAGTTCAATATTCCGTTGTGGGGCACATATTCTGTTTCAAATTCCTCGACTCTGGTCTTCTCGACTTCAACGCACTTCATTTCTTTTAAGGTATTGTGTATTATTCATTCAAATAGTTGCCAGATGCCCTGACAATCATTTTTGTTTTACAAATGTATTATTTCATGGGTTTGCTAAACTACAAAAGTCAGTCATGAATTTCCGTTTGTAAGTCTACTTTCTTCAGTTTTCTCAGTTTAGGAACAGACTGAAGATAATAATGAAAATATTTGAATAAAACGCGCTGTAACCTAATATCCCCCATTTTCCACTCCGATCCAAACTTTGCGAGTAGGAGCGGAAGCTTTCCCATTCATAAAGTTGCAGTGACATGCAACCTACTATCAGTTTACTGTAGCGACACTAGAAAGTATTGTCGTGTCAAATTGAAGTTGTTAATATAAATATAACTTTTAACGTGTGGCAAGTTTGGTTATTGAAATGTAGTGTATATTTGTGGCAGTTATCACAAGCAGCTTTAACAATCAGTGGATATATTATTGTAGGCTTCGGAACGGGATGATGATCTTACCGGTCCGTTAGTTTGACCGTGTGCTGTCAGGTTAAAGGAGAGCTCTGGCTGGACTACTAGATAATCGATCAGGCATTTCTTTTGTTCGGACTCGTGCATTCATCCCGCCCTCATTCTACACAGCGGAGAATATGCAAGCAGTCGAGAACAAAACTTTTACAATGTGTGACTGTGTGCCAGTTGTGTTTCATTTGAAAAAGTTGCTGTTAGCTTATTTTAGCTATTTATCCCCTAACCTAACTGTAGGGCCTATTACTTAAACTAAGAAATGAAAAGCAAGCACTGTGGAATGTGGATGAATCCATACTGTACTGTAGCAGGCCAATTTCTATGAATATTTGGTTTAATTGAAATTTCATTGTTACATGTTTGTGCACTGCTGGAGTAGGCTACGCGCGTGTGCGTGCGTGCCTGTAGTGAATAAACTACACAAGTCATGTTGCTCTCATCTTTCATTGAAACGAATGTGAGTCAGTGGGATGTGGAGCTATTTTTTCCCAAGCGTTAGCCTGGATAATATGGCTGGAAGCATCGTTCTTCCTTACAGAGTGGAGTCAGGAGGCTGGCTCTGTTGAGGTTATATATCACTAGGGGCCCATGGTTCAGTCTTAGAACTGGCCTATAATGAGGGGGAGAGGAGGAAATAAACCTTGAGCTTCTCCAGTTGGACTGTATGTACTTTGGAGAGGTTTCAATTTAATATTCCTCGATGCAGTTCAGGCAGTGTTGTAAAACTATTATTGAGCATTTAGTAATTGGAAGTAACTTTATTTAATCCATGCTGTTGTAGTATATTGCACAATAAATAATTGTGTGAATAATTTATGACATTTCTGTTATGAATGTTTTTACCTTTCAAACATGAAATAGCCTATGTGTGAGAGAAAGATTAAGTTGCTAGAATTTCTGTCATATCTTCACCTTCACTCCCCTGTATTATCCTTCCATCCTCCCCCTCTTCTCTAGCGCCCTCTAGACACTGGGCGCCCTTCAAGGTAAAGACAGGGTCCCCAGTTTTGAATCGATGAAGTCTAACTGAAGTGAAAAATAACTTTGGTTTTATATGAGTAGTATGTCTTTATGTTTGACAGTTTTTTGTCCAAATTACATCCTAGATGTTGCAATATATCTATGCTCATGTTTACAGTTATTACAGCGCTGCATGGCACCATGGATCAGTCCCATTCTTCTGTGTTATGTTTACAACTTGACTTCATTGCGCAATGTTATGTTACGACCTGATGTACAAATAATACCTTTTACATTATTTGTATTACATTATACATTACATTATAATGATATTATATTGTATGAAATTCTTCCATTACATTATACTTTTATATTACATTTAAGATATGCCACAAGGCAATTATAGCATCTTATTGATTGATTGTATGGTTGTATGGTTGCCTGTTCATATTTGTTGAGTTTGGAAATAATGCGGTAATTTTAATTTTATGATATTTTAACGAAGCAAATCCATTTGGCCCACCTGCTGGTGAACTACTGATCAACATGTATTCATTCAACTGACCTCCTGTCTCTCTCTGTCCAGCCCTGACTCTGGAGCGTACACCCGGACTTGGTCTGGATCCAGGTTTAGGTCTTCCAGTGTGAGTGCAGCTCTGCCCAACCTGGGTCCCCGCGGTGGACTGACAGAGGCTTGTGGTAACCAGGGGTGACATGGCTGGAGGACACCCAGAGGGACTAATGGCATCATGGAAGGCAGCCCAGGTGCTGCTGGGATGGGCAGCCATGTGTGTTGCAGTGGTTCACGTGTCGTGCAGTCAGACCGGGGATGGACCGTACCAGGCCAGCCGCTTCACAGGAACCATGGACCAGAGAGAAGCGCAGAGGGTTCGACGCCGAGGCCAGGAGACACTGAGAGGGTAAGGGGAGGCTGTGTGGGTTTCTTGCGTGTCTGTTCGTGCCTGCATTGTTGAGCAAATGCTTATGGGGTACTTGTGTTTTGAGCTATGTTGTTTAGTCACTAACTTAACAGATAAGGAGATCCATTTGGGTCCTGGGTGCACAATTCACTATTTTAGTAGTAGTATGTGCAATGGGTTTACAACATAAATGGCTTTCCCTTCTCTGCCTTCTTGGCAACCTACTTCCAACTGCTGGGTTTTCTGGGCTAAGGCCAAGCTAGCCGTATACCAAATTATTCTGCTGAATACTACCACATTGTTTTCTCAAAAACAGCACATGCTGAACGTTAACAGCTTGCTCGCCACATAGAAAACTCCCTTTGTATTTACGGCAAATTGACATGTTCATGGGAAAGAGAAAACAAAGCCATAGCCTATACATCTAATGAGGGGATGATGATTGAAAAGCGTGACCCAAATTCCCCAGAGTGTATTAGCTTGAGAAAGTAGTTCCGGACTGGTGGGGATTGTTTGTTCTCTCTTTTAGCTGTGGCAACTGGGAAGACATGACATCCATGTACTGCATGTATGTGTAAAAGTGGTGTTGATACATATGCAGGCTATTTGTGAGGGTATCTCAGTAAGTTGATGTGAATTCTTGAATGCAGCAAAATCTCTATTCCCACTGTTGCTCCTCTCTACGTCGGCCCTCGGAACTACCCCAGGGGTGGGGGCGTACGATATATGTCAGCGGAGCTGGAGTTTTTACTGTATATTTTCACCTTTTTGTTGGCTGTTTTGTTGGGCCCCTTTTCAAATATTGACATCAGTTATTCCGATCAGACTCTAGTCACTTCATGCGTGTGGCTCCCCTCGAGCCAAGCGGCGCAGGAAATGAGGTATTCGTATCAGCCAAGGCGGTCACAACAAGGGGAGCTTGTTTCGTTGCTCTAGGTGTCAAAGCAACGGAGAGCATAAGAAATAAGTCATGTGTGTGTCATGTGTGAAAAATGATAGACAAGGCGACGGAGGAGAGAAACAGGGCACAAGTGAGAAAGAGCTCACCATCGCGCACATATTAAGGTAGTATACTGTTACGTGTGGTAGAGCAGAGCTGCTGTTATGCAGTGGTGTTTTCTTAAACAACATGTTCAGTGATGATTCCTCCTGTGTAATATCATTTGGCTTGTCTGTGTGTCATTCACTGTGATGGATATTCACTGTGGTAGATATATAGAATAGAATGTGGAGATATATAGAATTACCCTCCCTCTCCAGTTTGGGAGAGCAGACATTATTTAAAGGAGTCTACCAAAGCAAGTTCCAGTCCACCTTTGACATTCTCTGTATTACTGTTAACTATTAAGCCAGTTCTAATATACTTTATACTGTTTACTGTCCCATGAGCCTTATTCACACATCTTACCAGGTGCTGTAGGCAACAAATGTGGTGAGCGACAGTGGAATTTAAATGTTAATTGAATGTTGTAAATGTGCAATGATTGACATTCCCAACCCCTCTGAAGACAGTAAGTTGTTAGGGAAGAGAGTCGTGCTGCCAGCTCTTGCAAAATCTCATATTGTTCCCATCAAACTGTGCACGACTTTCACAGGAACAAGTAACAAAAGCCTGTGGACTTTTTCCATTACACTATAAATCTCTAGAAACACTGTGTCTGAAATACAATTAAAGTCCTTGCTAAGTAGCTTTTGCTTGTAGGAGAAAGGAAATCAGTGATTCTGTTTGGCATTAGATCCATGCCACGTAATAATTGCTGTGAAGAGCTATCACACAATACCAAACTTTATGAAATTGAACAGGACGAATGTGCCAAATGTCCTGATTTTATTTTCAGCGCCTGTTTGGTAATTGTCGGCTGGGAAACCCAGTTCTTCTGAAAGTGAGTCATCATGGTTTCATCTGACCACTTCTTACAAGAAACAGTGGAGTAATCAGGTCTTGATGTCAGTGAGTATGGGGATGCTTGACACGGGCTGGATAAAACCTGAATGGGTTTACCTAGTGATAAACCTTTATTCATAAACCTTTGTGCAAACCCAGGCCAGTATATTCATGCTGGTATCACACAGTTTACCCAATCCCAGTGGGCTGTCAGTAACTCAGTAGGGTTCCCACAGATTATCTGTGTGGGAGAAGGAGAGAGGTGAGTTTACTTTAATGGTGGTCATTATGTTGGCCTTGAGCAGTGGAATAGTGTTTATTTGCTGGCTGGAGCTCCATATCCTCTGGTCTGTCTCTGGTAGCACTGGTCTGATGCTGACTGACTCTGATTTATTGGCTCCCCCGGTACACTGCAACCTGGCATGGAATCTGATCAGACCTCGGGCTGCCTGCCTAGATGCCTGGCTGGGCGGTGTGGATGGCTAGCCATTTGGCTGGCCAGTTGGCTGTCTGGATGGCCTTGCTGACTGGCTGGATGTCTGGATGGCGACTTATCTTGGATAACTAGTTGAAGAGTGACTTATTTGCTTATT
This sequence comes from Percopsis transmontana, assembly GCA_025447815.1. NCBI lineage: Eukaryota > Metazoa > Chordata > Actinopteri > Percopsiformes > Percopsidae > Percopsis > Percopsis transmontana. The sequence goes on along the minus strand of JAOEHI010053575.1, from coordinate 8,437 downwards.
TACTGGTAGGCTGGTGGTTGACCATCTGGTTGACAGAATGAGTGAGTGTTTGCTTTTGTTGTCACTTTTGTTGTGACCTCCCTTGCTATTGCAGCCAGACCTGCTTTTAATTCACTTTTAGCTGTCCCATAAGTAAATAACAGGCATATCTGTTGGAATGTTCAGCAAGAGAAAAGAGAAAAGACTTATGTTTTAGATGCATGAGTGATGATGATGAAGTCTGTCCTTTCTGCTTCAGGGTTCCTTTCTTTTTATTAGTCTGCATGTTATGCATACTGGATGTACATAAATTGACCACACAATAAAAACAGTATTATCTGGGACAGCTCATTGACATGTGGTTTGCAAATAATGTGGTTCAAATTTAATGTCATACTAGATTTAGCCATCAGTTATCCTCATTTGACACCAAACTTAAATTATTTCTTATTCATCTAGTTTTGTTTGAGTTCATCATCACTTTGGTTAAACATTATATTTTTGCACTGACAAATTTCAGTAATGTGTTTCTAAAAGAACAAGATAAAAAGATGTTCATATTTATTTGGAGTAATTTAGTGACCCCCGCCCCCCCCTCCTCTTTTTGACATTGCATTGTAAACCCCAAACGGCACATAGGTGAACAGTGAGCCCAGGTGTTGCTAGGAGCAGCCATAGCCAGATGATGTTCAGATTACCTCTGACCTATGACCAGTACACAGACACAAGCCCTACCAGTTGTGAATATCTGGTCTGTTCCTCCACAAAGAGCCTGCATACAGTCATTTTTTCATGGCCTGTCTTTTGCTGTCCTTCTAAGCCTGCATGCCTGCTGCTCTAAACCTCCAAGATTTCTGGTCCCCGAGATTCCTGCATATCAAGCAGTACTTCAGGCTAAATGCTTAGAGCTTGTTGAAGTTATACTTTGTGAATGTTAATCCTACTGTCCCTGAAGAAATGAAAACCTCTAAGAGAATGAAGGCTTCAAAACAATTGTTTTACGTGCAGGGATGGAACAGACTGGACCACCATTTTCCAATACACAATTGGAAACTCACACACCAGCCCTTAACATCACAAACTATTATACAGCAAGTTAGATCAAGTGATATCCCTGCCCGCAGTGTAATTCTCCACATACATATTTTGATTGAATAACTGGGATTATCCTCAAGATCTTGTCTTGCCGTCGCCATGGAGCCTCTACAGGGGGAGCAGCTTGTTCCAATGTAGGCATACATACATATTTAATAAATCACTAAATTTTCTTTGGGTATTTTATTTCCTTTGGTCGACAATTCTGTCTTTACAAAGCATGGTGGGGGGTATGAACATTGTTGGGGTTTAATATTAAGACTACAGCCCACCATGAAATCTTGGTGCCAGTTTGCTACTGATTATGTACACAGTATTTAATGAATTTGACATTGAATTTATATTTAATTGTTGTTTTATTCAGTTCTTTTAATCACTATCTTGTGACTTTACAGGCATCTTTTATATCAGAAAATTGTCTGGCCTCCCCCCCCCACCCTGTTACTAGCTACAGACTTAAATTGCCTTTTGTGTTCGATTTCTCCATGGATGAAGTAGCATCCATTTTCAGAATCAGAATCAGAAAAAGCTTTATTGCCAAGTAAGTTTTCTACGCATACAAGGAATTTGTCTTGGTGTTGTTGGTGCATGTCAAACACCCTCCAAATACTAGAAAGACAAGACATCAAGTACTAAAAACACAAACAATACAAGTATGTATACACAGTATGTTTCAAAAGTAAAAACAAAAATAAAAATAAGGCTTTTATTACTATTAATGCCTGGTAATAAGCGGGCCACGATCCGCGGGGGCGGCTTCAAATGCTATGACCCGATCACAGAAGAATTTTATTCAGATTTAACCCCAAAAACTGTAGGACATTTCAATATTGAGGAAACCCCCAAGATTTAGACTTGTGTACTGTATTTTGCTTCAGTTTTCCCTCTCTGTCTTTGGTAGCAGACCAGGCTTTGACCTGCATCAAGGAATGTCAGAGGGAAAGGGAGAAAGAGAGAGAGAGAAAGCGAGAGAGAAAGAATAACATGCTAAAGCCTAAATCACCTCTGGGTCAGCCCTCTAATCCGTCACATATTGATGGCCCCCTGGCCTCAAACGGTGGCTTATCTTCAGCTCTTTGTGGAGAGATGGATCACTGAGTGCTAAAATGTTTATCTATTGTTCCATACATACAAAAAATGCTTCTGCTTTTCTTCATCTCCATTTCTTGTCCTTTTGTGACTATATGTTTTACCCCAGAACCCCCCGCCCCCAAAGGGTCTGGCCTCTCTTTGCTTATGTTGCCCCCTCCTCTGTTTCCGTATCTGTTGCTTTGCTGTTTTCCGCTGCCCCCCCCCCCCCAGTTGTCCTCCCCTCTCTCCTTCCGCTGATCCTCAACATAAACTTGTTTTCCTTTCCCTCCCACTGCTCACCCGTTCTTTTCCCACCAGTCTCTCCTCTAGCTCTCTTCACACTCTCCTGCTAAATGAGCCTGCACCTTTCACTTTCTGTGATTCCTCCCAAGAACCCAGTTGTTTCCTAACATCAGGCTTCACCACTCCTGTCTTTCACCCAGCTGTCTAGTGATCTGTCTGTCTGTCTGTCTGCTTGTCTAGCTTCCTTTCTGTCTGTCTATCTAGCTGGCCGGCTGTTTTTCTGTCTGTCTGCTTGTCTAGCTTTATGCAGTCTGTCTGTCTGCTTGGATGCCTACCTTTCTGTTTGTCTGTCTGCCTGCCTGCCTCCGTGCCTGCCTCTATGCCATCTGGTAATGTGTTTGGAGGTGTGCTGTGCACACTGTCCATCAGAGATTCAAACCCCAGATGTCATTTCACTAGTTATTCTAGGGATTACCACGGTTACTATCTGGCAAGAAAGAAATACAGGTTTAGAACTTTAGAAGTTCACCTTAACTAGAATTTATGTTCCAGGTATCATGTTATTGACTGTATATCACACTGACTGTTATTAACATAACTTGTTTTAATGATTACTAGACTGTGTTTTATTCTGTGGCATTTTAGAGAAACCAAGACACAATAACTTTTTCACAATAATGGCATGCAATCAAAATAATTACCTACAATGAAAAAACAATTAATTCAATAGTTATTTGTTCTTTAAAATGTGTGTTAATGTGACCTTAGTTCTTGGTAAAAAAAAAATCCCTAAAGCCGATTAAATTAGAATAAAATAATGTCCTGGGGGCAGGGATGGTCTAGACCAAAGGATCTGATTTCTACGGTAGATTATTTTACCATAGGCCTACGGATCAAGCTTTATTCAGTGTGACTGCTGTGGCCATTCACTCCTTAGTCATGCCTTCATAAAAATGCAAACAGCTAACCGCTACCGCAGGCAGCCATAGATACACCCTTCGTTATATGCCTTGAAAGGTCATTAAGGATGTCATTAGTGTGGAAGAAACTGGAGTCCCCCTCATTTGTTAGAAAGCTTATGCTTAGCCCAGGGTATTTTCCCTAATGCTGGGAAGACTAAATATGACGTATACACGCTCACATGGTGTACCACTTGATGAGTTGATGTAGCAAAATGTATTCCAATGCACTTTTATGTAATGTACACTTTAATGTAGCATATAAATATAATGTGTGTATACTGTAGATTGAAGTAGTTCTCTTGTGTGTGTGTGTGTGTGTATTTGTGTGTGTGTGCATGGACACCTGGTTATGTTTTAAAATGGGGCAGCAAACTTGGAAAGATACATAATTGGCAGGGGGTCCTGGGGGTTTTTAAATAGTAATTTAAAACAAATGTCCTGCATTTTTACACCACCTTGAATTAAGACAAGAAACAGGCACCTTCACTAGTCTAGATTAGTTAGAGTGAGGGAGCTATGACAACCAAGAATGCATCAAGAACTGTATATAATTGGGTGACTGTGTAAATGTAAAAATATACATATTAGCAGTTTGAATTAAACTGAAGCTCTCTCCGAGGAAAATATTAGCCTACACCAAACTCCCTTTAAGATATATATTTCATAGTCCTATTAACAATTCCTTAGGCTATGTGTCCGTAAAAACACATAACTCTAGAAACACAAGATAAAAGGCGACAGTCAACAGTCTTTTTGTCAATTCGGCATCAATATAATCCATAAAGATAAACTGTATTTGCGTACAAACGTTGCATTTTGTTACCTCAACTCAGTAACGTTACCAGCCTCGGTTCGCTGCGCTAGCGAGAGAAGACCGAATGAGAGGCGAATCGTTTCAGAAATTATTAGTCCTACTTGTTTTTGTAAGTGAAAATAGTAATTTGATAATTGATATAGGCTGCTTAAATATAATCACCTGATTGCGGGGACTGTATGATTATAAAAAAAGTCTTCCTCTAATTGAAAAACGGCGGTGCATTTTCTCCACTTGCTCCATTGCTCAGGCGCCTCTGTGTGTGTGTGTAGTGTGTGTGTGAGAGAGAGAGAGAGAAAGAGAGAGAGAGAGAGAGAGAGAGAGAGAGAGAGAGAGAGAGAGAGAGGCAGTAAACCATAGATTTGGTTTTGCCATTTCCTCAGAGGGAAAGCTTGTGGCTATAATCTGCCAGGCCAGTCAAGCACTCTAAGAGCTGTGATGACTCGTACAGCTGTCAGAGCAGGGTCAAGGGTCATTACAGGCTCTCATCCAATCTGAGTTGATTTTGGGGTGGGCAAAGATGGGGTTGCTAATAGGCTAGTAGTATGGACTTTGGGGTTTGAGAGCGCTCAGAAAATAACTCACAGCTATGTGTACAGTATTTGTTTAGGGTTTTGGCAAATTATTTTTGGGAGGTCTACTTGAGTACTAAGTTTGTTTGTTCTGCCTTTCTGACTCTTCCAGACCCAACGTGTGTGGCTCCCGCTTCCATTCCTACTGCTGTCCTGGGTGGAAGACTTTGCCCGGAGGGAACCAGTGTATTGTCCGTAAGTACCTCCCTCCTACATCCTGTGTTGTATGTGATATTTCACTGCACAGTGGATTAAACAACCAATAGATGTAGTATGTCTATGTGATAATTCTGCTCATGTTGTCATAATCTTAGGTAGGCAGGATGAATCTGATTTTTATTGAGTCAAACTCCCCCTCACCTCTCCTGTCCTCCTTCCTTTCCTTTTTTCTTCTCCCCCTCCGCTCTCCTTTCATCTCCTGTCCTAACCTCCTCTTTCTTTCTCTCCTCTCCTCTCCTCTCCTCTCCTCTCCTCTCCTCTCCTCTCCTCTCCTCTCCTCAGCCATCTGCAGGAACTCGTGTGGGGACGGTTTCTGTTCCAGACCCAATGTGTGCACCTGTTCCAATGGCCAGCTCTCTTCCAGCTGTGGGGCTGGTGCAGGAGGTCAGTAACAGTGGCTCAAAGAGTAGCTACTACAGTGAATGGGAATGTAAACTGAGTACTAACTCATTTTAACTATGCTTATGCAACAATTACCAATACGGATGGCAGGTCCTGCATCTTGAAGCAGGCAGAAAAATCTCCTACTGTCGTCAAATAATTCAATACCTAAGTATTTGAGAACAAGACGTAAACTTGACGTAAAGTGGCACTCCTAATGACCCGCTCGGCCAGCAGCCGGGCTGTGTTCCCGCCTCAGTGGCCCCGCCCTCGTGCCTGGGGGAAGCTGTGTGTTGAAGTGTGGAGTCCCTGGCCGGTGCTAAAGCCTGCAGGTCACAGAGTTTGTCAGGATTAAAGCAGAGAGTCTGGCGGCCCGGGATCAGTCCACTGGGCCTAGTTACACACCACTCAGGATGTGGACTGGTCTGGTCTGTGCAGTGGGGTGTTTTACCACGCATGGACTGTGTGTACAATCAAACGCTCCCATTATGATTAGAAGTGCGTGTGCAGAGGAAATAGCACCGCTCTGGAAGTGTAGACCGTGTGTGTATTGGTGTGTATTGTAAGTGTGTGACACCTCACTGCTTTAGTAGGCCAGAGTCGTCTCATCAGTCAGACCTCGTACACACACTGTCCATACACATTAGACCCACACACACACACACACACACACACACCACATACGCATAGGGACTTGTGTAAAACGGATCTGAATTCCTCAGCAGGCAGGACGAATCCTAGAGAGTCCAGGAAGGGTCGGGGGGTAGGGGGAGGGGGAGGGGGGGGGCGGGGGGTAGGGGCGAAGTGCCTCTGACCCAAAGTGTGAATATATGGCAGGATACAGACAAGTCTCCAACAGGGACGAGACCTGGGAAAGTGCTATGAAGTCTTGTTCCTTGGAGAGAGACAGAGAGTGAGAGAGTGAGAGAGTGAGAGAGAGAGAGAGAGAGAGAGAGAGAGAGAGAGAAAGAGAGAGAGAGAGAGAGAGATTAAAAATTGGAGAAAGAACCTTCTAGATCTGGATGGAGCTTTCACACTCCTTACACCGATGGCACAACACAGTTTATCCCGCTTGGGCAAGTGTTTAAGAGCTCGCTGTGTTAATAGGTTGTTCTAAGACCCTGTCATTTTTAATGAAGGTCAAAGGTGAAACAGGCCAATGATCTGAGCTTGCCCATCGAACGAACACTGACCCTTATTAACCATGGTGATGACCATTTGTGTTTCACTGGTTCAGGGATGCAATGAAAGCTCTCTCTCTCTCATGACTGAGGAAGACTGCTATGCTTGCAACACATCATCTGCCCAGTTTTGTTTTATAAGCATGTTTATGATCCTTTTTTACCTTATAAATCAGGTGGTTTTAAACAGGTATAAAAAACGATAATAGCTCTTTTTTTCTCCTCAGTGTTTTTACTTTATACTATACTTACTACTCCCAACCTTAACATTTGGTGTAACTGCCGTTTCAATTTGCTGTTTGGATGTAAGGGTTTGTTTTGATTTGAGTTCTCAGTATGCCAAATAGAAAAACAAATCACTGACTGAATGCCTTTTTTTGACATTAGCACTCTCAAAGGCTTTAGGTCATGCTTAAAGTAAATGTAGATCTCCAAATGTGCAACTCCCAAAGCCGGCTGTTGGAGAGAGTCTTCCATGTAACAGAACAATTCACTGCAGCTGGAATATTGCAGCTCTTAAAACATCCATTTGGAAACACCAATTTCCGTTGCCCTAATTACACAGCCTAATTCTGGTACCCTGGCTTGCTGGTGTTGGTTATAGATAGCATTCTTATGTCTCACGTCTTGCCTGTGGAATGAAGAGGTTGAATTAAATCAACAACACATTTGTTATTATATCGTTTTGTATATATAATCCACATGTTTGTGATTACTGTTGTGTATTACACACATATGGTTTTCTATGATATTTTATATTACTCTTCCTGGAATATGTGCCTTTTACGAACAAACCACACACAGGTTAGTATTATTAATAGGCTGGAAGAATTTACACATTTCTAAATTTGGTAGTAAAAACAAAAATTTTAATAAATGATACCTGCTGCTGATATTCTTTTTATAAGTGAAAATTTATGAAAAACATACATATACATACACACACACATAAGCATTGGTCCCATAACATATTTGCTAAGAGAACATAAAGAGAAGCTGTCACCTATCACCTATTCTGTAGCTGTTATTATTAGCTGTTGTAGCTATTATTTATTTCAGTATGTTGGCCAAAATATACACTGATGCCATCTTTGATTCGCCAAAATCGGCCAATTAACATAAGCCTGTCAGTCGGGCTCCGATAAATATGTGAAGCCAAGTTTCTTAGGTGACTTCATGCTTCCGGTGAGTTCACTTGAGTGACACCTGAAGCCACATATTAGTCCAGAAGTAGGCAAGTGTTCAGACCCTTTTTTCCTTCACCCTTGTAATAACTGACAGTTCAGAGCCGAGCAGCTGTGCTCGAGATCATACAGGGTCATCTTTATTACCTCGTCTTCACCATAATTACCCACTGATTGCCATGGACATTCCCTGCCACAAGCCCAGAAAACAGCTGTGCTAAAGCTGACAGGCTTCTTACCGTTATACTTGGGCACTGCTGAACCCTGGGAAACGTAGTCCAGAAAGGGGCCTCTTTAATTACAAGCTAGGCAGTCTCTACATTGCCCAACTGAACCTCAAAGTAACGTAATGTTATGCTATAACAGTATGCTATTCTAGGTATGAGGTATGTTTGTCGTAAGTGAGGAAATAGGACTCATTTGTGAACCAAAGCAATAATGTATGTGCAGTACAGAGACGAAAGACACAGAGATGACTACATTGTAAACAAGGTCCAGTACTCATATAGAATGTGAAAGGAAAATGAACTGCATTGACGGTCATGCAGCCATGTAGTTCATTTACATTACACATCTATTCTGAATCAGCGACTGACTGCTCTGCTGGAGTTTGTGTAAATCAGGACAGAATACTGCTATAACGCTTTTCAATATTCTTCCAGGCACACACACACACACACACACACACACACACACACACACACACACACACACACACACACACACACACACACAC
>JAOEHI010053574.1:0-15041 GCA_025447815.1 Percopsis transmontana | reverse complement strand
CCCCCCCCCCCCCGCCCCCCCCCCCCCCCCCCGCCCCCCCCCCCCCCCCCCCCCCCCCCCCCCCCCCCCCCCCCCCCGACCGTATAAATAGCCTTGATCACGGGAGATTGAAGTCAGTAGTCTGAGCAGCCAAGTTCGCCCTGTACTCACAGATGTTGGATAATATGTACAGGCTTTCATGCTTGACACTGCCTGACAGCCTCAAGCTCGAGTGTGTATTCCAACAATATCCCTGCGGAGAACCCCCCCTACACACATACACACACACACAAATGTTGCTGGTTTTAGAGCCAAGCCTGATAAGCGCTCCGCTGAACGGCAGGAAGTGACAAAATATCACCGGTTCAGAATCCACCGGTGGATCTGAACAGGGATGGGAGGGAGTCCATGTGCTGAGTCCACAGCTGGCCTGCCGTCTGAAACCTCGACATGCGCGAAAGACAAAAAAAAACATTGCTGATCTGCAAAGTTGTATGTCATTTTCGGGAGGTGCCCCAGCCCAAATATCCAATTTTCCCCGAGAAAAATTCATGTTTTCAATATTCGCCCCTACCACGGTCTGTGATTAACTCATGTGTTGCAAACTTACATGTTTTGTCAAAGGCACAGATTCCCACTGGATAAGACTGGTGTTTGTAAGTTATGAGACCGTTAAGTAGTCAAAGTAAGCATTTTGCTACATGCAAGCTATCTAGCACATATAAAACATGTCACCACGTCACTCAAAATAATTTCAAATTTAAAAAGTTTAAAATTTAAAGCCCCTGTGATATTGCCATAGCAACTTATCTTAGTAAGAGCGCAGCTAATGTCCGTCGATATTAGTTTTACAACTTTGGCATTCTTTTTCAAGGATAACCAGGAGAGTATGGCAAGGGGTGACCTGTATAAAGACATTTAACTTTCAGCAGTTAGCAAACAACATGTATCTTGCAAACAAAGATCTCAATATATCTTAAATGTATGTCAAAAACTCTTTTATTAACGTTAATGTTTTTGCGAGTATATCAACGTGAGCACTGGCGTAATGCAAAAAGAAACAACAAAAGAAAAACGCCATTCTGTGCTCCTATTAACTTTTTAAATTTAGACCCGAAAGTTGCTGCCGATGTGAGCAGTGACAACACGACTTCGCAGGTCTATAAGTGTTCCAGCCAGGAAATACTGATTATATACAAATGAAAGTTTTACACTGAGATTTACAGGCCTTGCCATCTACAGGATATGGCTGTGGTGCATATACTGTAGTATGTGCCATCTCGTCCCCTTGTAACAGTTTGTATACGGGCACGTATTCTTATTGCCCAACCGCCGTTTGTTTGAAACAATGAGCAGGAGCGGGCAAATAGCTGCACCCGGAAGAGGGGGATGGAGGAGCAGCTATGCTTTAGAATTCACACACACACACACACACACATACACACACGCTGGGGACTGGGGAGCTCTCTTCAGAGCTAGCAGCCAGACACAGTAAAGAGGAATGGTGTTAATATTACTGCTTGCAGAGGTGATGTATTTATTCTAATCAAAAGTTATTGACAGATGTGGAGTGATGTTACAGCCGAAATTTACACTAATACGTTGACGTCTCAAGCAGTCTCTCGTCCGCATCACCGGGGAAATAATGCCCTCTCCTCTCTCTGCCTCTTCTGTTGCCAGCTGCCTCCGTCATTCTCCCAGCTGTTCTGTGATCCAGTCCCCACCCCCTCCCAAGCTCATTTCTGATGGTTACCGCAAGGTGTGTGTGTGTGCGCAGTACAGACAGCCATCGTCAATAGCACTTGACAATGTCACTCACGAGCCAGGACAAGTTGGAACCACGAGAAACCGCCGGCTAATATAGGTGCAGCGGTTTAATGGAACAGTGATGTGATGATCACATGTGCAAGACTAGGAGTGGGAGAGGGGGGCCCTCAATAAATAGCTTAACAAGTTGGAACACTGCTACCTGCTTGGATGCTCCATATGCTACGAAACAGTATTCCAATGTAAATGTTATTATACATTTTACAAGGAATCCAGCGTAGCATTGCGGCAAGCGCCAATGAAGTGCGTAATACCAATAGAATTACCAGTGACATCCCAACACATTCGTATCAGTGAAAATGTCTATGAAAAACCCTTCGGTGGTTTCTTGTAAAACATCTAATATGCCAGTTTTTTGCTTTGCAGAGCGCTGTCCTCATTAGGAGAAAACTGTTATAGTTGGCGTCTGAATTATGGAGAGCAAGACACAAGTGAATCTGGGTCATGGGCTAGAAGACAGCAGGGGAATGCAAAGGGAAGGTGGACGGACGAAGAAACTAGGTTAGATAGACCAGCAACCAAATCACAAGGAAACACGAAACAGCGTATGTGTACGGTACAAGACTAACAGGTTAAAAAGTTAAGGGGGATTTAAGGGATTTTTTTTGTTTTTTTCCGCTGACGCTGGGATGGGATTAAAAACAACAGACTCCACCCCGCAACCTAGCTCTAGGCCCTTCACTGCAAAAACTTAAACCTCGTATTAAACGGTATATTCATTGTATACACTGTTTTTTTTATTCATATATAACATTTTGATGGTACAATTGAGCTAAATTCTTTCATGCAGTAATGTGTTCCCATTCTACTCAACAAGCACACACCCAGGGTGAAACAGGTGGCGTAAACTGCAAGACTTGTTAAAGGTATGGAGTTCGATATTGCTCCCCTAGAAAATTTGGAAATATTAATATTTAAAAGCACGTTATGGTAGATTTTTAATGCAAATATATCATAACATTTTAGGTGATGTTAACATGTCTGTTCTAGTATTGGATAACTACTACTAGTACTGATACATATTCTAATTTAGTAATAATGTAAATGTAATAAATAATGTAATTGCACGCCACCAAACAAAATAATATCACAAAATTGGAACAGAAACAGGACTCATCAATAGAATTAGCCTCAAAAACAGGGGTGGACAGTAACGAGTACGATAGTTAAGTAAACTTTTCGAGTATCTGTACTTCCTTGAGTATTCATTTTTTCTTTTTACTCCACTACATTTAAAAGACAAATATTGTACTTTTGACTCCACTACATTTCTATGAAGGTTCCCGTTACTTGTTACTTTGAAGCATAACCATAGGTCCTACGCTGTGTTCGTCACAGGAGAAAAATCAATAAACTATTCGCTGTCAGTGGTAATGATGATGGCTATGGCAGATAAACATGACGACTCACCAAAGCACCCATGGCCATATCTAAAGTTCATGTTTAAGATTTTTTAAATGAAGAAAGATTCATATCGTTTTAAATGTTTGCTCGTGTTGTTGAATAAAAGATCTAAACAATGGCTATCCTTTTGTCGATCAATTGTGTTTCTATAGGCATTTCTATAGACTTTGTAGCATTATTCTACAAGCTTTTTATCATATAGGTTCTACTAGCAAGTCAGAACATTCAGTAGGTTGTTTCAGTTATTGAGTTCTGGCAACAATACAACAATGATTAGACATTAAAAATAAAATGTACTTCTTAACACGTAGGTCTCTTTAAAAGCAAGTACTCCAGTACTTTAAAACTTAAGTAAAAATTTAACAGAACAACTTTCACTTGTATTGTATTTGACCAGGAGTATTTACACTTTGAATAGAGTTGTGTGTACTTTGTCCACCTCTGGATGGAGTAGGCATAAGGAGAAGATGTGGTGGTGAAGGAAGGACAGGGATGGTTTTACCATGGGGAAGGGGCACTGTCACAACAAATTGATCCCCCCTCTAATTGTGACAGTAGCCGACATGATGATAGTGTCATTTAAAACTTGTCTTTTTGCACACATGACACCTTTGCTTCTAAAGTTTGTCTACAAGTTGATGGTTACCATCTTTGGTGTTGTATGTTTCTTCACAGCTTTTCGGTTTTGCATACATCAAAATGAGACTATAAAGTCCAGCGGGCATGGTAGAAAAGTTTAAGTTATGAAGAATAAGATACGACGTCGTATAAACTATTCTGACGAACAATAACGTTGTCAAGTGATCAAAAAGGGAGGTGTCACTGAAAGGCGACATACTAGGACAAATATGACACCGAGATAATTTAAAAACTCGTAAACTTGGCTGAAAAACCCAATAGCTGAAGGGTGATAAAATGAAAATGACATTCAGCCTTACGTTACCTGAAATGATTGCCCATAACTAGGATGCAAAATTGTAATTTCACGTCACCGGTACGTTGCTCTTGTAGGCGGTAGCAGAAGAGCCCATTTCACTACATCTCACCAGCCATGCACTGGCACAAGCCTAGTACGTTTCACTGAATAGTAATCAGCCAAAGACAAAGAAAAACCTGCGTCAACTGAAGTCCGTGTTCTACTGTAGGTAGATGCAGGTTGAGTGCATCAGTCTATCTACACCAATCTCAAAAATGGCCTCTGCGGTTTAAAATCACAAATCTATCGAGGGACTGAGGACGATAGATTGAAACGCCTTTGTTGTGACGCTACAATTTAAAGCTCGCGATCAAATAATATTTACTAATCCAGACCTGTGAATGGAATTCACTTGTCAGTCACGTGTATATTTATTGATTTACCGTTTGTTCAGCACCGTTGGTGTGAACTTGAATAATTAAATTCGAATCAAAAGTTACCAAAAATTTTCTTAAAAAAAAAATTTGGTTCTATACCAGATAGTTAAATTACCCCCAATAAATGATGAAGAAGCGTAAGGTGGGTGAGAAAAATAGTGTAAAACTTGCAAGAACCAAAAACATTTAGTTGATACGGAGAAAAGGTACAAAATATTAGTTTTCTTTAATGATTTAGACTACATATGTACAAGACCTTAGCACACATTCAGAAAGACAATTCAAAAAAGTTAAGGAATTATCACAACTGAAAAACAATGGTCAAAACCAATACTCTGAATATACAGTTCAGTATTTTCTTCCATTAAATAAAAACAATTCATAGTATGAACAATCAATGTGTAATATAACATTAAAGCACCATTTCAAGAATGAGGATATTAAAATAAATAAATGGCCTTTACATATAAAGACAGTACAAGTTTATCGCAATCACATATATTAACACTCTGGCTGCACTTTGTTTAAAGTAACATACTGTATACAAACTTGGGACATGAGTGGAATGCAAACAAGCTCTCCAAAATGAGAAATGAACTCCAATTACTATTCGAGGACCCACTTGTACACCTGTCAGTGTGACAGCTAATCTGTGTGAAATACAGCAGAACCATCTTTCTCTTCGATTTAAATAAGTAGTTATTTAACCATTGCAATAAGCCCATATGTTTCAAAACAAAAACAACAACAAAAAATGAAACAGTCCTATCCCTTGCAACTGAAGATACTTCGAAAGGACAAATATGTTGACAAATGCTAACTTGACAAAGTGCTTAATTTCTGAGCTGGAGTTGAGACAAACAAATTTGACTCCCTAACTACCAGCAAATCAAACCAGTATCTACCAATCAAACAAGTGTCAACACTGAAACCAAGACATCAAACATCGTTGCAACTCTAGACAACTCAGGGATTTCTTTCCTTAAAATTTTTAATTAAATTACAAAAAAAATAATACATTGGCAGTAGTTCTACTGGACAGCTAAAATAACCTTTATATTGGCCGACTGCTCACACAATTGGCTGGGGTATCCAATGTGCACTTAAGCATTTCGGTCCAATCAATTTTGTGTTGATTTTTAAAAAGCTGGTCTTTTGTTTACACACTGGATAAAATGTGTCACAATAATCACACAAAAAAAAATGGATGGAACCTCATTGGTGTTAGAGAGAGCAGGTGTCAAGAGTGTGTTCACATCAGCATGCCATCCCCCAGGAGTTATGCTGGAGTTCAAATTCTCACCGTTCCTGTGCAACCTTTCAATAACACCATTGGCCTTGACCTTAATTAAAGGGATACTAGATTTGTTTCCTTGTGGTTAAAATGACCACTGCGAAAATATTTTTTTGGTTTGAAACCGGAGACCCTCCCACACCTGAGTGATTCTCCTAACCCCCCACCCTGTCTAATCAACCCCCTAGAGCAGGAGTGTCAAACTCAATCACAGAGAGGGCCAAAATTAAAAACTGTGATTACTTCGAGGACCAAACAGGTTCAAAATGTATTAAACAGACAGGTTAGACAAAGTTTGATCTATGAAAAAATACCTGTAAAACTACTGACCTTCCATTAGAATGAATCAGTCACGTCAGCGCACTTATCCACAGCAAAGGAATATGCAATGAAGTATTTTCCCTGTGCTTGTAAATTGGTGGCAAGCTCACAGACACGATCAGCTAGCTGTTGCAGTGCATTCTGGGACTTGTAGTATCCATGATGTGCTTCTTATATACTGGCGGGCCTGTTATGAGAGATATATGATATTTTCTCGCGGGCCAGATATAAATGTACAGCGGGCTGGAAGCGGGCTTGAGTTTGACATGCCTGCTGTAGGTTAGACAAATGTACTAATTGTAAGTCGCTTTGGATAAAGCGTCTGCTAAATGCTGTAAATGTAAATGTAGTGTATCCTCTTGTATAGATACAGTGGACAGCGTGTCATAAAGGCGATGTGAGCGGAGCTAGCAAAGGGGAAAACATTAAACGATGCGTTGCTGACTGTATCTGTTAGCTGGAGGGTTGATGGAAAAATTAATATGTTAATATACATGAATATGCAATACCATGTTATAATGTCATGCGTCAATTTCCCCTCTGGAATTGATACATCACAAACATTTGGCTGTATTCTCCTAATGGTGTTCTGCGTCCTTCTAGACTCTGTGACCAAAACATCCACTCCGTCCACCAGTAAGAATGGCAGGGCCGCGGGCCAGCAGGGCACACCCTGGGAGACCCTGGTGGTGTTTGCCATCAACCTCAAACAGCTCAACGTTCAGATGAACATGAGCAACGTCATGGGCAACAACAAGTGAGTGGTTCTCGGCGCTGCTGTCACTCTCGTTTCATTGAGCGGATGTGCTCGTCAGTCAGCGGTCAGTGTGTTGTCTCTGTTCCAGTTGGACCACCAGTGGGCTGAAGAGTCAGGGCCGTCTGTCTGTGGGCAGCAACCGCGACCGGGAGATCAGCATGTCGGTGGGCCTGGGCCGCTCCAAGCTGGACTCCAAGGGCGGGGTCGTCGGAGGGAATATAGATGTGAACACCCTGGAGATGGTCTGTAAGTAAACAAGCACGCCTGGCCTTCATACGCCTGGTGTTGGTCAACCATGTAATCCAGCTGATGGCCAGACCTAGACCTATGAAGGTGCTCTATTGGCATTATTGCTGTATTATCGTAATTAATAACCACAAAGGTGGTCCTGAAAGCGATGATCCCA
The DNA here is from genome assembly GCA_025447815.1 of Percopsis transmontana. NCBI lineage: Eukaryota > Metazoa > Chordata > Actinopteri > Percopsiformes > Percopsidae > Percopsis > Percopsis transmontana. The sequence goes on along the minus strand of JAOEHI010053574.1, from coordinate 7,700 downwards.
CACACAGCTACTGTTTTGAGACACTCTGTATGGAAGGGGAAGTAACAAACCTCTACGTTCCTCTAGCCCACATCTCGGAGCACCCTAACCAGCAGCCCAGCCATAAGATCCAGATCACCATGGGCTCCACGGAGGCGCGAGTGGACTACATGGGCTCCAGCATCCTCATGGGCGTGTTCAGCAACGCCGATCTCCAGCTCCAGGACGAGTGGAAGGTCAACCTGTGCACCGTGGACGCCAGCCTCTCCGAGAAAAGGTACGGGAGGGCACCACCGTGCAGGAGGGCAGCCTGGTATTCTGGGGTTGGTGTTTGGAGCTAGGCTAGCAAAATGCATATGTACTTCTAAGAACCTACATTTGGAGACAAACTAATCAGCAAGCCCTTTATTGAGCCATGTCTAACTGAATTAAGGTCTCATTTACTTGATTCACTGTATTTAATGTACCCTGTGCACGCACCCCCCACCCCCCACCCCCCTGCATCTGCGCAGTGAGATCTTTGTCCATGGAGACCTGCAGTGGGACATTTTCCAGGTGATCATTTCACGCTCCACCACCCCAGACCTCATCAAGATCGGCATGAAGCTACAGGAGTTCTTCACTCAGCAGTTTGACACCAGCAAGCGGGCCCTGTCCACGTGGGGGCCTGGACCCTACCTGCCCCCCAAAACCCCCGTCGGCAACATCGACAAAGGGGCCGCAGAACTCTGTAAGCATTCCTCCTCCGGTCCTGTGTGTGTGTGTGTGTGTGTGTGTGTGTGTGTGTGTGTGTAATATATTTCATGGACCATGTCGGTGTGCTTGAACTCGCCCTCCTGTTCTTGCTTCCCCAGACATGGATGCAGCCCACCACCGCCACTGGCCCGGGGTGCTGAAGGTGATCGCAGGCTGCCACATCTCCCTCTTCCAGATGCCTCTCCCTGAAGACACGGTGCAGCTGGGCGGCTCCATGAGCCTCCACGGTAACCACATGACCCTGGCCTGCTTCCACGGGCCCAACTTCCGCTCCAAGTCATGGGCCTTGTTCCACCTGGAGGAACCCAACATCGCCTTCTGGACGGAGGCCCAGAAGATTTGGGAGGATGGTGAGGAGGCAAACAGTCAAACATGAGTCAGTATGAGATTGTGTACTGGATAGTGCAGTGGCGGAAGTAAACACTGGCACACATGTAGTGATGTGGGTAATGTTGCAGTAAGAGTGTTACTATGGTAACGGGCTCTTGTCATGGCCTCGCTGTCACGGACAAAGTTACACACCAGTTTCTGCACTTGAAATTCAAAGGTCTGTTGGAGGCCAAATGAGAATATGAGATTTATTTTAGTTTCATGCATTTCTTTTTCTTTCTTTTTTTTTTTTTCCTGTTGCCATCCCAAACAGGCTCCAACGATGATTCTACATACATTGTCCAGACACTGGATTTCCATCTGGGTCACAACACCATGGTGACCAAACCCTGTGGGGCGCTAGAGAGCCCGATGGCCACCATCACCAAGATAACCCGCCGTCGCCATGAAAACCCCCCGCACGGAGTCGCCACTGTCAAGGAGTGGTTCAACTATGTCACTGCAATGAGGAATGAAGGTAATCGCAGACAATGTTGATTGTTTTCATTAATGTTTTTCATAGCTTTGTGCATCAGTGTTTGCATAGATGTATTTACGTAAAATAGGTTTAAATCCTATGAATGCTTCCAACAAAGTAATCAACTTTAAATAACTTTAAAACGTTTCCTTTGTTCAGAGTTGAACCTGCTGAGGAACGTTGATGCCAACAACCAGGAGAGTGGAGCCGCTTCCAAAAGCTCCAGTCTGCTGAGCAGCTTCCGCGGGTCCTCCAGCTACAACCACGAGACGGAGACAATCTTTGCCCTTCCCAGAATGCAGTTGGACTTCAAGTCTATTCACGTACAAGACCCAGACGAACCCTCTTTATCAGGTAGAATAGTGCTGATGGAATCAGTAATCACTAGTACGTTTCGCGTCCTTGTTTACCCAGCATTGAGTTTCTCAATGGGCATCAGGTCTGTAATACAAACATTTCTGTATTAAGAGTTGTGTGACGCTTGGCTTGTAAATGGGTTGGCCGCTTTGTAACCAAACAGCATATGAATAGTATATGGGCCAATAAGGGTGCATAGTCAGGACCGCTAATAGTTGTTGCTGTGTTTTTCCCAGATTGCAACAGCAAACCGAAGGTGGAGTGTAGTGTGGTTACAGAATTCACGGACCACATCTGTGTCACGATGGATGCTGAGCTAATCATGTTTCTCCATGACCTGGTGTCGGCCTACCTCAAGGAGAAGGAGAAAGGTGAGCCCCCTGTGAAGATTTGATCTTTAAATAAGAGATTGTCTCTTCTGGTTGGAAACATATTTCTGTGAATGGAAATGGTACAGTGTCGCTGCCCTCTATTGGTTGAAAATGGGTTACATTTAAATGGGTAGGCACTAAAATCTAACTTAATGGAGGGAAGGGAGAGATGAGTCATGCTTGAATAAAGCTTGATAAAGATAAGCCCCTTCTAAAACAAAAATGTGTATATATGCAGGGAAAGTGAATAATACACCAAAGCAATAAAATAAATCTCCAGCCATGGTAAACACCGTACTGACTCTCTCCCTCCGTGCTTGCTCTCAGCCCTTTTCGCCCCCAGGATCTTTGCGGCTCGGCCGGGCCAGAAGAGCCCCACAGCCCTGCATGACGACAGCTCCACCGACAAGGACAAGGAGGAGAGCATCAACTACACCACAGTGGACTGGCGAGAGTTCATGTGCAACACCTGGCACTTGGAGCCCACACTCCGGTCAGAACACCAGTCCTCCGCTTGAAAAAAAACCAACCAAAAACCTCCTATTTATTTCACACAGGCACTGTGCCTGTTGGAATTCAGAAAAATATTCATGAATAGCTTAGTCTTAGCACTTCTTCTCCAGCATGGCAGCCAGTCTTGTATTGAATCAAATTAGATTATTTTACAATTATTCCAATGCTTCCCCTCAGGCTGATTTCCTGGACAGGACGTAAAATCGACCCGGTGGGCGTGGACTACATCCTGCAGAAGCTGGGTTTTCACCATGCCAGGACTACAATCCCCAAGTGGCTGCAGAGGGGAGTTATGGACCCGCTGGACAAGGTGCTGTCTGTGCTCATCAAGAAGCTGGGCACAGCCCTGCAGGACGAGAAGGAAAAGAAGACGGAGACCAAGAAAAGCACCGATGCTGCACATTAGCCGGTGGTCAAGAAACACTGGAGACCTGGAACGTTACAAATCTGCTGTACAGTGCTTTTGTTAACTGCTAAATGTGTGACCTCCATCGTAGTTGTTTACTGTACTTGCCACTAGGGGCTCTACGTACACAATTTTACACTAATGTGATTTTCTGTATATTTTGAACAAACTAGTGAAACTTTACTTGACTGCTTTAAGTGGTAACCCTGCTGAAAATCTGAGTTTGTCTTCTACCCTCTGTATATGAACTTCAGGAGAGATGCTCTCTCAAACCATTGCCTTTTCTTTGTTTCCAATGGAACACATGGTAGATATGCTTTAAGTATTTTACAGTTTAAATATTTAAGATCAGTTCAATGTTCTTTTAAGATTATAGTTGATATAAACAAAAAATGGTAGAAGGCAAACAGATGAAATTCTTATTTGAAACAAGATGATTATTTATGTGTAAATAACCTGTATAATTGGTGTGGCTTTTTTTTTTCTTTTTCTTTTTTTTTTTAAATCTGTGCAATAGGTTGTATATATACATTTATTGTGAATTTCTTAAATATGTTGATTTCTTAACATAATAAAATCATTACCATTTGATTTTAAAACCTCAACTGCTACGAATAATTTCATCAATTATTATTGTATGCTTTCTCAAAAACAACTTATAAATTCTTTTAAATTGAATCTTTGACATGTTTTTGTTTTTTGCAGTGGATCTTTCTGTATGAGGAATGCCTAAAATGTTAAAGTGTCATTTGAAAGTTGGACCAGCAACCAATTTTTCTAGCATTATTTATTGTGCTAATTTTTTAGGAAGATTTCATAGGTGTCTAAGTATCTTTAAAAAAGAACTTGAACTCAGAACCTTTTTAAGTAAATTTCAGTTCAATTCTTTATTTTATTAGAACATTAGCAAAAAAGCTACAAAACTTATAAGTCCTCTCCTGAAGTCAAAAACTTCTACACAGAATTAAGAAGGTGCATCGCTGGCTTGTCAAGCACGTCCTTTAAAGCCACACTGCGCAGGTTCTCAATGGGCCAAGACTTTTCCAGTAGACTCCACTGGCTTCACTGAACCCTGATGGCCAGTCAATTCTGATTAATTTCAAAGCTACTCTGGAGCCTCAAAAAACTACGTCAAGCAATCATTGCTCCACTAAATCATTTCAAAATACACAAATGTACGTACAGTAAAATAATGTATAGCACAAATGGATACTACTATTTTAAATTATTGTAGTGTTAAGGCAAGCCTCAAATCAGTCATGCGAGCATAACAAGACTTTCTTACTACGTCAATGGGGGCTGGTTTACTTAACCTTAGTAACAGTCTACAAGGTTTACTGAATTCAGTATCGGCAGAAGGGATTTTGTCCATGCAGAATTTAATACAAAGTGTAGGCCTATATTTTACTGTTAATAAAACTGAAAACAAACTATGGTTTATTATAAGTCGTTTATCCATGCAGTAGGATTTTGTACCATTCTCATAAGGCTTTCAGCTGAACAAGTCAGATATTTCAATGGTGAGTACATTTTACTATGATTACTTTTGTTGCATTACTCTAAATACAACATGGACGTTTATGTGTTATTGTTTATATTTCTTGTTTTTTTTTGTTTTTTTACCACTGTGCAGTGTATCATTATATTATTATGCTTACCGATTTATACCCAGTATATTTCCAAATATAGCCTATAATTTATAGTATTAACAATGTGGAAATTCGTTGTAAGCATGTACTGCAATATCATCTGATTATTTTGATTATTTTGACATACATCAGCTATATCAACTGTCAGGGAATTGCTTATTTCTTCGTATCAAGAAAGTCTTCAAATGGTTGACAAAGCCATCTCCAATACCAGGCAACGGTAATGAAACCGTTAATCAGGATCATCATATATTAGTTAAAACATACCCTTTATTAACTCTTAATTCTTTTGAATCATAGAAGAGACACGGCTAAGTCCCACAAGCAAGTGCTTAGACCTCGCCAAGCTGAGCCAGAGACCTTGGAGATTGTCCAAGCAGCAGAGACCTTTGAAAGAACTCTGCAAATCTTCAAAGACAGAGCAAGAATGATATATAAAGGGGACATCGCTGCATCAGGTACAGACAAATACAGCGTTTTCATTTCACATTATTTTATAGGGAAAGTCATATTTATTCACAATTTAGCAAGGCACAAATGTATTAGACACAAAGTCCACCCCATGTACTCTACATCCAGAGCACCAACCAGGCCAATGAGGTGATTCTTTTTTTTTTTAGCTTGGTGTACCTTTAACTTGGTCTTGTTACCTCACAAGCGCTGCTTTCATGGGAAGACGTGGAGCAGATTGCCAAGTTGTCGGGATGTCTCCCACAGCCAGTGACCTGTCCTCAAGAAGGTCCTTTCTACCGCTCTATTTCAGGCATCTGCAATAACCGGTAAGGTTTTTTAGGTTTTTGGAACCTTGTTTTTGGAATGTGTTTCTAAACAGGTCGCACACTAATGTCATGTTTGTTACCTTATTTGGACAAAACTATTGTGTGTGCAGTGCGCACTATTGGATGCCTTTTTCCCCCCAGGCAAAACCCCCTCTGGGGAGCGGCCAACACTGCCTTGGAAAGATGGCTTCCAGCAGAATACGAAGACGGAGAAAGACAACCCAAAGGTTGGAACCATGGACAGCTCTATAATGGATACCCACTTCCCCCGGTAATTCAGTGCAAGACTCTACAGGTTTTAGTGAACTTTAAAATAACCTGTTTTTTCAATGTTTCATCATTAAGATTTTTATTATATAGACTATTGAAGTATCTGTGGTGTTTTTCATAGCATTATAATAAATAAAAAAACTTTTACCAGGTACGTGAAGTCAGCAAGAAAATAATAAGGAGCTCTGTAAAATGGAAGGATGATACCTATTCTCAGATGCTGGTGGAATGGGGACAATACATTGACCATGACATAACCTTTACCCCGCAAAGCTCTACTGCTGCTTATACACAAGTGGACTGTTTAAGTACATGTGAAAATGTGTACCAATGCTTCCCTATTCAGGTAAACCAGTTTTGGCCAGATGTGTCATTGTCTTATTTTAGTTATGTATTTATGTATTTTTTTGTGCTGTAGTTTAGTGAAAACCTTGTCTTGTTGTTCCAGCTCCATGACACGTGTGGTGCCCAAAGCTGTATGCCTTTTTACCGATCCTCACCAGCCTGCTTTGCCAATTTTGGGTCAGACATTAACATTGACAGCATTCTTCAGCGACAACAAATGAACGCCATCACATCCTTCATCGATGCTTCCGTCGTTTACGGCCACACTTCAAAACTACAGAGCCTCCTCCGTGACCTCGTCAGCCCAGACGGCCGGCTTAACGTTAATCACAGATTCCGAGACCCAAAAGGCCGACCCTACATGCCCTTTGTACCGACAGCACCGTCGGGTTGCTTCCAGGATTCCAGCGATGCTGAGGGGCAGAGGGTGGAGTGTTTTTTAGGTGGAGACAGTCGGGTGAATGAGGCTGTAGCCCTGACCTCCCTGCACACCCTGGGGCTTAGGGAACACAATCGGGTTGCAAAAGCCTTGAAAGTTCTCAATAACCACTGGAGCAGGGAGACTGTATACCAAGAGACCCGCAAGATCATTGGAGCACTGCATCAGGTATGAAAGTAATTATATGACAACAATATAATAAAAATAATAATAATAATAATAATAATAATACGGAGCTGCTTAGTGAATAGTTTCATAATATGGGAAGCAGCAAAGCAGTATGGTATCATTCAGATCATATCAGTATGTTTCATTCCATATAAAACCATAAAAAATGTAGAATCTTCAAGTCAAATACTTCTAAACTACTATACTATACAACAAAACATGATGTTAGTGTACATGGTAACGCATTAACTGTAGATTTAGTTTAATCTGAATTTATTTGATGCAGTATGTAGAGGATTGACCCCTATATTTGGATATGAACATGTCTCAACGTTTGATCATATTTATGTATTAATTAATGTTCATAAATAATTATTCCTCATGGCACCACCCTACTTATAGGCACAGGGAACCATATTAGATTACGGCTTGTGCTCAACTGTGATTGATCATAATAATCATACTATATTTGCTAGAATAGAATTTAGTCAGTTAAATCTAATCAGTGAATCGATCTAAATTTGTTGTGAGACTTCACATAGGAGGGATTAGTCTTCTGGTAAATAACAGGGGTATACTGCTTTATGCAATAACAAGTTTAGTACACACACTAAAATCTACATTGAATATATATATATATATATATATACATATACATACATATATATACATATATATACATATATATATATATATATATATATATATATATATATACATACATATATATATATATATATACATATATATATATATACATATATATATATATATATATATATGTATATACACACACACATACACATATATATATATACATA
>JAOEHI010053573.1:0-15042 GCA_025447815.1 Percopsis transmontana | reverse complement strand
GTGTATAATTTTTGGAATGTCTGGTTAATTTTTTAGACCCCTATGCGGTGTCCTGGTCCGTGTGTCTGGTTTTTCGGTAGTCAAAGCCCCCCCCCCCCCCCCCCCACCGTTTCAACTCGAGACGGGAAAGTCATCTCTGACGCGTCGTATATGCAGCGGCCCTGCATTCGCGCCCCCTCTCTCCCACTCCTGGTGTCCCTATTGTCATGGTAATTAACCCGCTTGCCCTCACCGCAGAGGCAAGTGAGGCTGGAGAGCTGGGGAGTCATTATGGTGGCATAACACAGGCCCAGCAGTCCAGCCACCCGGCAGGCCTGCTCCATTCAGGGAGGAGATGCCAAGAGGACAGTCAGCAGGAATTTCTATAAGCTATTGTCACTCTGTCTCTGCTGTTACAGCTTCCCTCTTCGGATATGCTCCCTGAAAGTAGAAAAACAACTGCAGGGCGTTCTCTCTGCTGGTGTAAAGAAAATAAAAAAATAGACTTTGTGTGTGTTTGTGTGTGTGCGTGTGTGTGTGTGCGTGCATGAGAGGCAGCCAAAAAGCTTTCCACATTCAGAGCATGGCTGATATTAACAGGGTCTCTTTCCCCAAGGGTGTGATCCAGGCTCCCAAATCAAATGCTAGGATTGACTTGAGGCAGCCGAGCACCAGTCTGCAAATAAGCAACACACACCATTACTCAAAGCCCTCTCAGGGCAGGACAAGAATAAAGGATCTGTGCTTTATGCCTGGATGACTTGGCCAGTGGAGAGTCAGAGGAACATGCCTAATACTCCAGATTGCTACAGGAGAATGAGTAGCGCATTTCCTATTAACGTTTTACTGGAAATCTTTTTTTTCTTTTGCGCATTCTTCATCTCTAAAGAGAATGATCTAAGGATAATTAATCCTCCCATGTTATTATTGCCTATCCTTTACTCTCAAATTTCTATCTCTTTTTTTCCGTTTCTCTTCCTTTGTAAAATTGTCCCCACAGTTGGTTTGTCAAAAGCTCTCCAAGGGAAAGGCATTGGAAAGCGACTTTGTCCCCCGACTATTTGATGACAGCGTTTTGTGCATGTCTTTCATTGAGCTCAGACATGGCCCAGGTGCCTCTTTTGAGCCCTGTCTCTGCTTACCAATCACACCCGGCGTTAGACTATACAGCGGAATAAGAATAAGCACTGTTTACTCTTTTGGATTACACGTGTCTTAGTCTTCACATTTAGGAAGCTTTGGAACGGACGGCTTAAATAACAATCATTGGAATGCTAGCATGTCTCTCATTCAAGAGTCTTTCAAAGCTGGCTGTCAACTGGTCTCCCAACCCCCACATTTTCTCACGCCAAAATATAATGTTCCCTAACGGTAGTTTATTTTTTTTTCAGGTCAATCAGCCCAGTAAAATTAAATTGGTAGCCCTGGCTCGGTCATGACTATGCATTAATCTTTATTAAAAAGAAAAATAGCAGCATATACTTTGACAAATATCAGATTCCCTGTTGGCTCCAATGTTGAAGAGTGTGCTAGGCAGTTCAGGCCTTTGTGTGGCCATCTTTTCTTTGGCGGTAGGTAGTATATTTTCAGACACAGTAAAAAGATCTGATAAAGTAGGTGCTGTTTGGAAGGTTTATGGGGGGCATGGCTGGGATTGTTGTATGCTTGGAAAGACTTCAAAGTTCCTTTTGGTCATGTCGAGCCCAGACGTTTGTCTCAACACTGTCCTGACTGACAACAGGCCACGCCGCCCGCCCCAACACCTCAACGCATGCCAGTGGAAATCCCTGTCAAGTGGGCAACTGTCTGGATTCTCTGACAGTGGGACTGAAAAAACACTATAAAATGTAAGTGGAAAAAGACAGTGGATTCAGACATTGGTGTACACTGCTGTCTTGGGCAGGTGTCTCTTGAAAAACTAAATGTTTCAGTGAAAGATTCCTTAAATTAAGGTTAAAAAACATATGGGTTACACAGAACCTATAACAGATCATTCATTCTGCTGCATCATTATATAATAGTCTTTGGGCTCTAGTTTCCTGATGGCGCAAGGCAGGCGGTAGCAATAACGCAAACGTAATGGTTTTTCTCTCGCCTTGGCATCGCTTGCGCCAAATTGTCCGTGGGGGCACAGTAAAGGGTGTGTCAGCCAAAATCAGGTGGGGCAGTGCTAGTTTGGTGTAAAATAAAACCAAATATTGCGCTAGAGTCTCCTTCTGGTCAGACCACTTTTTAACGCAGACGCAGGCATTGTGTGGTAGTTAGGGCTTTAGGCGAAGGTGCACTAAGCACATACCTATCCAAAATCACACACGGCACTTTTGTGTATGTTATGTTGGCCTATTTCGTGAATAATTTGACTAATGACTACTGTCCTTAAACTTTTTAATCACAAAACAAAATGTATGTGTATGATGGTCGTTTATTAGAGGTGCCATATTTGCGCACTTGGCGAATGTGCAACTCCCGTACAGGGACATCAGTTTTGACAGTTTCCTCCCCAGAGAAGCTTTTCTGGACGCACTGATAATTTATTCATTCTAATCCAAAGCAAAAAAGTCCTGGCCACACCTTAGATCGACTTGTACCGTGGACTTGCGCCATGCGACTCTGCTTGCGCCGGGAAACCGGGAAACTAGGGCCCTAAGTGTTTATCTAGTGCAGTGGTTTTCAAACTTCTTCACTCATAGCGTGTACGCTTGCTATGAATCACTTATTTTTTGCTACAAAAATATGGTCTGGCAAAGATAACAATTTCATTAAAAAAAAAACGTTATTAATGATAAAAGTAAAATAATAAAACTATAATAAATAGTATATACAGTATAAGTATTTTAAGAATACTATAAAAATATTATATAATATTATAAGAACATTAATATTCAAATAAATAAAATGAAATAATAAACAAAAATTGTAAAATGAAATAATAAACAATAAATATACAAAAAAATAATCTTAAAAAATACATCATAAATAAACTAGGAAGCTTATTTCTAAATCATCTCGCTAAGAAAGCAAAAGCACTCTGCGACCCGTTGGGTGGGTCGCAGAGTGAGGGTTTGCAACCCCCACTTTGCAAACCACTGATGTGTTAGGGTTTGAGGGAACATGTGTGAATGTGTGTGGGTGGCGGAGGAGTGTGAAACAAGGCTGGTCAGTCTCAGCAGGAAGGACCTGATCTGGACATGGCTGTTAAGTTTCATTGGCTGAAGCGGGGGTTGCTTCATTGGCCGCTATCTGTGGAGCTCATTATTCACATTGTGGGTGGCAGAGAGTGAAAACCCCCCACAGCCAGACGGAAAGACACAAGCAGAGGAGAGAAGCCATGGAACCAGCATCTCAGACTTCCTACAGTGGCGCCAGTTAATATCTAAAGTTGTTGTTGGTGAGCCACCAAATACATATGCGAGGGAGAATGTTGTTTTAATCACTCACTCACGAAAGAAATGTAAACACTTGCTAGATATCTGATCACAGCCTGTTTTGTTTTCTGTTGATTCCACCTAGCAAGGAACCCCTTTCAATAGATATGTTTCTGAGATAATCAAGCTTTCACAGGTTCTTATTTTGCACACTTTCCCTATCAGATTGGATTTATTTCTCCAGAAAGATTATTGTAATCAAAGCTGCTGGGAAATCCTCTTTTACAAATAATGACCAGTCACACAGAAACATCTGAGATCTGCTCTCATCGTGTTTATTTTCATTCTAGCACTGTATTGGCCGAATGGCTTGCCATGCTCAGTGCACATAGAAGTCCTCTTCTTATATTGTCATCAGCTCCTAACCCGGCTCATGTGCTGCTGTGCTCAGAGAAGGCATCGCCGCGGCTGTGCAGTGACATTTATTCATGCGCTATGCTATCATTTTGTTACTCCATTGATCTTGCCAATAGGCACATTGGACGAGAGCAGATTAGAGTGTGTGTTCAAAAGCTTATGTCCTCCGTAGATAAAGCTTTACCAGTTTGTTCCAGCTGCTGAATCCCATAGTCCAATGTTATTATTTGTCTGTGGCAGTGTTGTAGAGATTGATAAACAGAATGTGTGTCAGACACTCAGTAATACGGATAATACTATCCTATCCTTTGACCTGAAGGTTGGCACATAGTCGGGATTTACAGAGATGTCAAATGTGTTTGCAGTGGGGGAGAAAACATACACTCATTTGGTCCTAATCTCTGTTTTGATCCACAGTAACTGCACAACAGCTCCAATCCACAGGATTTAGGCTTCACCCTGTGCCATATCCCCATCATAAAGACTATTTTTGTTTTGTTCTATTTTTGCGGATCTATTTTTTACACGAAATGCCTGAAAGGCATTTAAGCTGGACATTGTGTCTCTCAGGGGGTGTTACAGTTTAAGAGTCCCTGTTATAAGTAGGTGTAACAGAGAGTTGAGTGTTTATAAGTGGGATTAGTGCATGTGAAGTGTTTCCCCAAAGTCAAATAAACAGTCGAAGATAGTGGTGGAATGTGACTGGCTGCGGCCCTATAGGATTAGGGCATGCTTTCCTCCCCTGAAGGGCTTGCCATGCTCTACATGCTGTTGACCTACATTGTGTCATATCTCCAGGTTTCACATCGTCCCTGTTCCATCTTCGACGAGAGGAAGAGAGAGAGCATTGAGACAGCCTCACAGCAGGACCGCATCAGACCAGCTTAGAGACTTTCATCTTGTTTACGATTCCGCTCGGGCCCCAGAGCACGGCCGTGCTTTTTATCAAACGTGAGCCCATTATCGTCGTTTGAATCAACTTGCGAAGGAAGTTTAAATAGATGACTCTGCCGCCAGGAAAGCATGTTATTGTACGAGCCCATTTTTCAACCCCCGCTTTCATGTGTCCGTCATCGAGACAACGTGGCGGTTTAATGTCGTTACCGAGACGGGGAGACCGCGTGGGAGCGAATACACTGAAGCCAGACGAGATGTTGAGCAGAGTGACACGGCATGGGGGGGGGGGAGGGACTTTCCCAGGCCACGTCGCAGCGAAAGGTCCGCAGCCTCTTTATCACCAATGTGACCCCACGTGATGGATACATCCTGTTGAGTCTAATTATGATGTAATGTAAACTACTGTCATATGGACTCCCGTAGCACAGCATAAAACCAGGGAAACCTGTAAGAATAGTCCTCACAGGAGGGAAGTGGGCGTTGTTGTGTGTGTGTTTGTGTGTGTCTGGGTGAGAATTCAGAGTCATTAAGTATTAAGGGAACTGTTATTGGATTCCTTGGCAGACAAAGCCCAATTCTGGCGAAGCTATGTGGGTTTTTATGCTCATAAATAAGGCAGGCACCTCTGATTGTGGGGTAAATGTATAATTCATATACCACCCCTCCCGTACCTCCCCTTCTCCTTTTCTGCCAAGCTATTCCTCTCGGCGCTTTGTTGTCTGCACCCTCAACTGCATTTAAATTAATAATTAAAGTGATACTCTAAGAATGTCTGCGACACCACCTGCAAGGTTACTCACGTCTCCTAGTTCCTAATTGAGTGGCAAAATAGAAAGTTTTCAACCATATACATTTCATTTCACCCCATTAGACCTGGAAGGCTATAGGCTGTCACTGCGAAAGAACTGCGAATGTTTCATTGTCACAGCACACTTCCTTCTCATGGATGTAAATCTTTCTGGGGAATATTTCCTTACTTGTCTCAGGATATTTGTTTTTATTAAGTTTCTTTCCATGTTAGCATTAATTAATTAATTCTGTCCGTAATTATTATAACAGCACATTTTGTCATTGAATGTTGCCAAGAAGGAGACTATATTTTAGATTAAAAACTTCCAACCTGATAGAAAGTATTAGAAACTGAAAGGAAATATTAAATCATTATTTCCACAATTCCTACAGGATGCTAGTGATGTATTGCAGGCAGTGTATGTGTGTGTGTGTGTGTGTGTGTGGAGGGGGGGTAGCAGCTATGACCACGGTGCTCTTTTGTGTTTTCCATAAACCTGAAGTGGCCCAGGTAATGGCAGATAGGATATAGTCACTATAGCCACTGCAGTTCACCTTTTGTCCTCGTGTAATGAATAAAACCACAAGGGACAGGGCACAAAACCCCACTGGAATAACGCACCAAATGTATTCACAGCTTGAAACGCACACCTCGACCCAATTTAACAGCGCGTTCTGTTTACACCGTGGATACAATACATTTCCCTGCCAAATTTTTTAGTCCATTATTATTGTATAGTATGTCAATCAGTTTGAAGTCTGGTGTGCATGTGTGGAAAAAGTGTGTGTGTGTGTGTGTGTGTGTGTTGGCACATCTGGTCTGTCCAGAGATGCGAGAGACTCTTATCTCAGGTCAGAGCAATGTTTATCTGTCTCTTACCGTTTTTCTCTACCTGATCACTCTCATGTCTGGTTTATGGGAGTGCATAGAGAACAAACCTCATATCCCATGGGCATTAAACTTAAGGTCGCGTAAGGTTTAGGAAATAAAGTGTCTAGACTTTATAGCAACGGAGGACGGGATATCTTCTTCTTGATTTACTTGCTATATTTCACAGTCCCCAGGAAACCTAATGGCAAGTCAGAGCTGTATTGGAAAGGATTAATAACATATGATTTTGTACTTATTCAGATCACAGCCCCAACACTTGATGAAATATGTTTAAACTTTGGACAGACCAAATTCATCCCGTTAGAATGGTCCCCAGGGGCAACGGTGGAGAGGAAGCACATTTATATTTATGATATTTATTTTAATTGAAGTCGTGTCACACAATCCCTTTTACTTCCGTACGCTTTTTTAAGGACACAGATAATAAAAGACATGACTTGAACATGACTTCAGATGGACGTCAAGCTGAGTTTGAAGTCTCCAATGCGGTTTGAAGTGGGGCCTGTGCTTTGAATGAGAATGAGGGGGAACTTGAGGAAGAGGAAGAGAGGTAAACTGAAGCAGAAGTGAATGAATGATAGTGACAGAGCAACAAAGAAGAGTTGAAAAGCGGGGAGCGGAAGACACAAGATAAGACTCAGGAGAGGCCGTGTGGGTAGACCGACGACAGGGAAATAGAGCCGAGATAGAAGAGAAGTGAAGGTGTACACGTGGCAGTAGATAGAGAGTCTGTAACCATCTGCTGGAGGGTCGATAGATATGAGCAGCAAGCACAGAGCTGCTGGAGTAATTGGGTCTGGGCATCGGGCAAGTGAAAACTGCCTGGGCAGCAGAAAAAATAGCCATAACTCAATAAGATAGAAGGTGAGATTTACGGTGTGTGATCAACAACAGATGACCCACCATATCTGTCTCTCCCAGCAGAGCAGGGTATATCCGCACCCTCCCAGGGGCAAAAAAAAACAACCCATCTCGCAAATATCTCCTAACACCAGACCCAGCCTGACAGTGAACTTCAGGGTTGGGATCGATAAGTTCAGCACCTCTTATTTTATTGGCTAGAGAGGCCCAGGAATGTTTGTACAACTGGGGGGTAGAGAATGGTTTGAGGCTAATAGTTCTGTGGGGGGAGGAGTAGAGAAGAGTGCCAGCCACCCGGCACTGAGGTGAAGGAGGGGCATGTGCTCTCTGAGTTTCAAACCAAAACAACGGTTTTGTAATGGTAGATTCAACATATAATGGATTCTAGATATAAATCACGGTGTGTTCCTTTAAGCAGCGATTTGTATTTGCAGGTCTAGCGCGGATATCTGCATCTGACATCAGTCATTGTTGTCACGTCAAAGTTACTCGCACCTCTCAGCAGGGTATCACAAGTACGTTCAGCCGATCTGAGAAAATGTCTCCAACATCAGTTTGAATTACGATCTGGCTCGTGTTATGTCTGCGCGGTGTGTTGTTAAGCCTGGGGCCATTTCAACTGGTAGCAGATCACGCTTCATTAACCGAAGCAAAACACTTCTGTGGCATTTTATGCGCACGCCTTTTTTTCATAGTTTACCTTGTTATACAGCTGCTCCCTTGTGGAAGTGTGTAACGATGAATTGAGCCCCCCCCCCCAACCAACCCCCTCAAAACACACACACCACCACAGAGGAAGAGAGCTCCTTCCCTGCACCCACCCCATCCGACTCTCTCTCCTTGCCACGACAAAGTGAAGACGGGTTGTGGCGTTGGCTGCCATTCAGCCTGACTCTCATCGGCCCCACAGAACGCCTTTCAGGGTCCCCCAGTGTAACAACTGCTGCGTTTTATTACAGCGTGAAATGGGGAGTGAAAGACCCCTATGGACGCTCCTACTTAACCATGCAGAATGTGTCACTTTTAGGACGGAAGATAAGGAGACAAAGGGAACAGGCAGCCAAGACGCTTTTGTGAGAAAACTGAAAACTAAAAAAGTTTGGGGTCTATTGAATTAACTATGCCTGCGTTTACATCTGAAAGCAAAAACTATTTGACGTCTTTTTGAGGAAATTTGTACAGAGATATGTTAACACTTCTAAAATAATTACATGCACTTGTCTTGCTATTCAGACAGATGGTATCGCTGTTGCCAGCACGGAAGATTTTCTTGAAGGAAAACCCTGGCACCCGAGCAAATCAGATGCACTGTGTCCAGTCCAATCATGTGCTTTACTTTGGTTCCATGTTGTCTTTTCCCATATGAGAGCCATTGGTCGAGACCTTTGGACTGAGGACTCAGAGCAGCTGATATTTTCTTGGCCACAAACGGTGTAAATAGGAATCTGACATTTGATTGATGAGAGCACCTTTGTAATTATATTCAGACATTGTATTTGCTTTGGCAAGACATCTGTCGTCTGACCTCCCCCTTCCTGCTTAAATGCCAGGTTGTGGGTGAGGCTGGGGAGAAATGCTGAGAGCACTCATGCCACGACTTAAATGCTTATCTTTCTTATGATTGCCTTTAGTGACATATCCACAACTTCATTAAAAATCATCGGTCCCACTCTGAGTGCTTAAGATGTCATGCTAATTTTTACCGCTAAACTGCTTTAGTTTATTTTTAAAAGGAAACCTTGACCACAAAGAGTTAAAGCTGCATTATGCATTTTTTTTTTTACCAGCAGGGGGAGGTAATTCCCACATTTGAAGACAGTGAATTATGGTATTCTGTGGTGTTCTTATGGTATTTTAAGTAGTATCTACACACTCTGGAAGGGGCAAGGACAACTGTGGGGATGGCTGCAACCCAATGGCTGCATCAAAATTTGAAAGTTCATAAAATTTGGACGATTTGTAAATAAGATAGTAGAAAACTCTCAATAATAACAAAGTAGACACCCCGATGAAGACGACCCTGGTGAAGACACCAGTCCTCAATGATACCTTATGATAGCAGGTTGAAATAAGTGGATTTGAAGGTGCAAAATATTCTGCTTGATGGGGTTTTAATCAGACACACAGCGGGCCAGACATCCCTAAACATACAGCCAACATTCTGATGATGTGTGTTGCAATCTCTTTGGTCTTAATTCATGCTGCTTGGCACGTGATGCCGAGCATCTCAACATACCCATGATTCTCTTTTCACTTCTTTGTCTAGTTGCTATTGCAATGAACCAGAAAAGGAGTCATCCTTAAGAAAAGCCAGTGGAATGCATTCATTCCGTGCACACCAGACCTTTCAATGGGGAAAATAGGCTTGATCCCCAGGCTTATGCGTGTATGTTCAGTGATTTGTAAAAGGGATTTGGGGGCTTTAGCGTGCGCGTCTACTGGCAGAATCTCCTGTAGACACTGGTGGTGCGCAAGTCATCGCCTCTACACCCCATTGTTTCAGCATGGTGCTTGTGCGATGCTGGGCCCTTTGCTAGCGGCTACTGCCTATCTATTACCACAGGCTTTCACCTCAGAGGAATAAAATATAGCCAAGAGCAATGATATCATAAGGTATTATTAATAACAGAAGACAATAAACAGCAAAAACTCTGTGGACTGAAAGGCACTCTACGGGCTTAGTATTTTTGCACATATGTCATCTTAAACCTCCTCGAAGTATTGCCGTGGTTTATACCTGATCTACTCTGTAGAACCCACAGTAGTTTCTTTTGGAATGGTGGGTTGTCATAACTCAGAGCTTTTCCTCCAAGGTGTCCAAATGTTCACTCTGGCACTTCACTTTATGTCACTGGAGAAATATATATTCCTATGAAGTAATTAAGAAAATAGTAAATACCTCTCCTGTAGCTGCTCCGCCACCCTTTCCTCACCCGGAGAGTCCTGTGTTTAACACTTGAGTGTCCAGGGACAGTGCTCTTTCGAGAGCCGTGATGAAACCGAGCGCTAAGCTAACCCAGAGCTAATGTGGAGAGCGCAGTGATTGACAGCTGGCAGGCGAGCACTGGGCCATGATTGCGACGTGTTCCAACAGAAGCCAGATTTACGCTTCATCGTATGCCCGTCCCCTGCACTCCATAAAACACAAATAAACGTTTTACTAGCACTCGCATAATAGCGACCGAGTTCACTAATGAGCTACTTAAAGTCCCATAAATAGAGATTTGGCTGCCTCTCCGAGATGTGTTATTTCTTGCATAAATGTTGGGTTTACACTATTCTCTTCCTTGTCCTCCCCAGTTACTGAGATCGGGGGTAGGCTGTACTAGTGTATCTTACACAACCAAACATATTGTTCTAATATTCTCCTTCCCGGATTTAGGTTCACTTTGAAACTAGACATTGAGAAGCAAGTTTGTGGCCAAAGGTTTACCTCACTCTCCTGCTCTTATTTGACGGCTCTCCCTATCTTCTCTCTCCTGCATGAACCCGCCTCCTGCAGACAAACATATTGGACTTTCCGAGATAAAGAATGCAGAGGAGTCAGTTGAATGTGGGCTGCTGTGCCTTGCCTGTACAGTATAGCTGGTGCTAGTGGTCGAAATTAAATGAAGTTGAATGAGTGACTTTGGCAGGTCTCTGGTTGGTGTGGTTTGGGCCGTTCCCAGTGCTGCACAGCTGCAGTGGTTTGATTGTGGAAGCGCGCTCTTCTCCGCTCGCTCCTCCTCTCATCGAATGGAAGTGGGAGCACCCCCCCCCCCCACGGCCCCAGCCCCCAGCCCCTACACCCCGTCCAAACATATGCCCTTTACTGCGGTGGCATTTGCCTGATTCTATTGGACATGCATGAACGTTCCTTATATTACATTAGGCCTTATTGCATTTGATTTGTCGAGGGTGAGTTGTTATATTTACAGCAAGGGGAATATGACCAGGCTGCTATATTTTCATTTTCAATTTTATCATCCTTAAGGTTAAGCTAAAGGACTTTGAGTTATCCTCACAGCGAGGCTTCTCTTTCATCCTGTGCCTGCGCCAAACAGCCAGTAAATAAGTTCCACGTGTTTCCAAAGGGAATCCCAGGAACATTTTACTGGGTGTATTATCTATTAAAGCGCTCCCTTCTCCATGCGAAACAAGGCGGGAGGTTCGGTGCCAATGCCAGATTGTATCAGGCCCAGGCATGAGCAGGAGAATCAGGGAGAGAAGAAAGGGGGTGGGGGTTGGTGGTGGAGGTGGAGGTACGGAGAAGGTGTGGGGTGGTGTTTGAGTAGCACAGAGGCAGTGAATAAGTAATCTGTCATGCTAAACCTGAGGATCAGTAGCTCTCTAGAGAGGGCCAATGTGTGCTTTACTGCTTTCACCATGGACCAACGCCTTTGGCCCGCGCCTGCTTTTGAGGATTGTGTATATTTCTCTGAAGGTATGCGGGGCATTCGTAGCAAAGAGGTGTGACTGCTTATTGTGGTGAACATGCAGGGGATGTGACTGAGCGAGGTGCCTGTCAGGCACAGCAAGTCAGTAGGCCCACACAGAGAAGCATCTCTAGAGCAGTGGCTCTTTGATGTGGCTGGCCTCTTTGAAGAACTGACACCCCTTCTCCTTTTCATAGTGCCTGGAGCCCTGCAAGGAATCCTGGGACCTCAAGGAAAATCAGTGCCAGGATTTATGCGAGGTATGTCCCCACCGCCCATAGCACGGTGTCCTCGTAATCAAATGTTTGCTTGCTTCTGGGAACTAGTGGGAAAGTTCGAAAAGAGTGGTGTGTCATTCTTGTACAGTTCTTTTTAAGTCTCAGTCATAGCTGTTTAATTTATTCAACACTCCAATGAGTCATAAGCTAAAATGTAAACAGAGCCAGCCCTGTTGGTGCACAGGCCGGCGTGTTGGAAGCCTGGCCTGATCCATTCATCCGACTCCCCACTGCCTGTCGTTCTTCTCCCCTTAGCCCCTCTTTCCCAAGAAGCACTATGAGTGCTTGACAAGCTGTGAGTTCCTGAAGTCGGTGGAAGGGGTGAAGCAGGGCGACTGTCCCGCGCCAGAGAAGGCCAGTGGCTTCGCCGCGGCCTGCGTGGAGAGCTGCGAAGAGGATGGGGAGTGTTCAACTGTCAAGAAGTGCTGCTCCAACGGCTGTGGCCACACATGCCAGAACCCCAAGAACCTCTACAAAGGTAATAAGACATTTTAACTAGCTAACCTCTGTTTGATTAGGTGACAGTAACAAACTGCATTGTTCTCTCTTCCTCAAATGGCTAATTTTTATTAATAACCCCCTTAAAGGTATTTTCCTCAATTGTGTTGTGACACTCCCGGATTTCTGCCCCAGGTCACTGTTTACGCTAGGAGCAAAACTGTTTATGAAAGTGTGGACAGCTGTAGGGTAAAGGAAGAGAATGGCATGAGCCTAGTTGTGCTGTAGGGGGTGGAGTGCGTAAGAGTTTCAAACCAAAGTTCAATTCTGGACTGGAAGAGGGAGTGTACTGTTACTATTCTTTATTATTATTATTCTTTATTTATTGTGACATTACTTGTGTTACATATGAACGTATTATATCAACTAAATCTATTTGCAAACATAACATTTTCATTTAGGCTCACATAGTTCTTGTTTTATAATGCATACATATCTATAGGAAGAAAATAAAACTGTTAGTTTTCAATAAAATGATTTAATCTTTAGAGCAATCTATATTTCATTTCTCTTTGACGTCTTTATTTTATCCACACATTGCTAATGCTGCCTGCTCTTCATAATACATCTTAGACGTACCCAGAAGACGTACCCAGCAACCTTTGCTCTCATAAAAACGGTCTAATAGCAGTTCCCAAAGCAATGTTGTGTTTTGATGCCGCTGAGGCATTGTGTGAGAGAGATTAGCAGGCTCTGCGCATGGGGATAGAAGCTGGAACTGCACTATATATAAAATCAGTGCACAAATGCTCGCAGCCTTGGGCCATAACAAAGCAGAGTAGATGTAGGACTCAACTTTTTTTGAAGCTTTATCTGCTACAGAGACGTACGTTGAGACATTGTAACCACATAAAAATAACATATGCATGTATGTTGAGTGAGAGTGCAGGAATATATAAGTATATAAAATATTTGAATTTGAGCGTTCCGGTGTTTGCGTATGCCTGTTGGAAATTACATTATTATTTAAATATGCACTGTGTGGATTTGGAAGAAATCAGTGGATGTCAGGGTCAGGAGATAAACAGTGTATTGACGGAGAAAGATTAAAGAAGGCATAACCTTGAAAAGTTCAATACTGGCATCTAGTCAATGAAAACCATTCCTTTGGCTGATAGACCTTCAGATCAAACGGCACTGAGTCAGTCCAACTGTCCTCATTGTGCAGTGTTAAAGGTCTAATTAGGCGCTCATGGTTTGGAGAGCGTAATTGCTTCTATGTGTGCACAAGTGTGTATTCAGTTTTGACGATGATGATCCATAATGCTGGAAGCCATTAGCCAACACGAGTGGGGTGAAATGGAGCATTTCCCCTGCTGAGATCACTCTCAGATGTGTACGGGACCTTGTGTGTGTGTGTGTGTGCACGTGTGTGTGTTTTACCTGTATGCATGTGAGTATGTGTGTGTGTGTCCCTAGCAAAGCTTTTTGAATAAAAGTTCTTCATGCTCTCTGAGTCCTTAGAGCATAGCGACATTGTTACATGTCCTCTGCTATTCTGTAGCATCTCCCCAAGATCTTTCAGCAGCGCCGGGCCTCGAAGTAGATACGCTGAGAGCACTAGTGTATCTTACATAGTGATGGCTTTTGCAGATTGGTGCAAAATAAATGACACTTTCCAGAGATCGCATTTCTATATTGGTCCCAGAGTAGGCTTACATGAGATCACTGCTTCTCAAACTGTCGGTTGGGACCCTTGAGGGGTCACAAGATGCTTTGTAATTACAGTATTTCTTAACTTTTTGAATGATTATGTCTAATCTAATGTTGACGATTCTGTACAAAGGGAGTTGCAAGCGATGAAACATTTATTTTTGGGGAATCACAAAGTTATAACACCAGCAGCAATTGATGCTACTCCTTCTGTCTTTGTGTCGGCCGGCCTCGCAGACGGCAGGCCTCTGAAGACACAACAATGTCTGTGATGAATCCCTGCTTATTCAGTGATCAAAAGCCTGCAGCAGCCAGCAGACTCCACACTGTGCAGCAGAGACACACGGGAGGCAGCGGGTTGGGGGAAGTTGGGTGGATGAAAACAAAAGTATATGAGATGCGGCTGGCAGGATGAAACAACAGCTCGGTTGCTCTAACTAGTATGTTGTGTGTATAGTGTCACTGCCAGAACGGGTCGTGCTGTTGGTCCGTCCGTCAACCGTCCCCCCGTGTACGAGAAGCCCTGTGTGTTCCGTGTTCCTGTGAAAGCAGTATTGGGAAATTGGCGCGTTTTGCTCCACTCCGTGTAATTGGAGCAGTGATTATGATAGTTTGTGCGTGAGTATTGAGAGTTATCATCCCAGAGGGGAGCTGCTGGAACGAGTCAGACATGAATGGACGCTGCCTTCTTGCCCATTGTTTAGCAAGACTTACATCATGGTTTGGAGAGTAAGCAGTCGCTGTGTGGCTATTGAAAAATGAATGCTGTATGATTCTTGGAGTGAACCTGACCCAGTTGTTGTCTTTGGAGCGAGCGAGCTGACAGAGAGCATGATGGCTTACCTTGCTGCATAATGTGCAATAGAGAAGGGATGTCTCTATCTGCGTGCGTGCGTGTGTGTGTGTTTCTGCACACACCACCACACACACCACACACACACACACACACACACACACACACACACACACACACACACACACACACACACACACACACA
>JAOEHI010053572.1:30207-44380 GCA_025447815.1 Percopsis transmontana | reverse complement strand
TGTCTCTCTTTTAAGTGGGAAATGCACACAGCTGGGGAGAGCTCCGGTTGGGAGCAAAGGACCGGAGAGCGACTACGTAGGAGCTCTCTGGAACCCAGAACCCAGAACCCAGAACCCGGAACCCGGAACCCGGAACCCGGAATCGGGCAGGCAGTGTTAAGTCATGTGGAATATGTGTGACAATAAACTGTGATTGAAACAGGACCTATACCGTGTGGACAGTGTTTGTGTGCCACACCTGGCTAACCTGGTTAGTGTCTTAATAGGCAATTAATGTTACGGCGTTAGCATATGGCTAGGCTAGCAATGTTGCTTACAGTAACAGTAACATTATGCTGTTTAAAAGCTTAAATAGCTTAGTTAATATCTAATTGCTATTTACCCTGTTCAACATTCTTTAAATATTTTTTCCTGCAATATGCATATGTGTATTCCTAATAGGACTATGTAGTTTATGCTATAATTAGGTAAATTATCACATTACTGGTCCATAACCTATTGAACCGTTTTCCTACCTATTGTAGGAATAACACTGTTATTCCTACACTGTCAGTTTTATTTTAGAAACTGAACCTTCAAATCTATGAACCAGTGTACCTGTGAAACTGTGAACCCTATAATAACAATGAGTGCATTAAATACGTTATGGCTCCATGCTCTAGGAGAACTGAGGGGTGTAAATAGTCTTCTCGCCAGCAATCATTCAGGGTTGAAATCCAACCCACGCTGTGACATTTGACACTGTCACTTCATTGTATTTAGAAAAAATGATCTTTGTTATGCTATATGAAAACATGTTTGTATTCTATGTATAAATAAATCTTTAAATAATATATTTCAGTCAGGACCACTTGAGTCAAAATGCCACAGACAGTCATAGATTTTTATTAGCATGTTTTATAATATACATTTGGCAGTATGGCTCTGTTCTAAGGCCTAACCCTAACCCTAGTCTTTTTCATGGCTTCATGAAAAGTTAAGACGGGGAATAGCAGCAGCTTCTGGGGACATCTCCCAGTTACCCAGACTGGGAGAGCAGCTTGAAATCCCCCCTTAGAACAGAGCATGCAACAATGCCTACGATATGACATTATTTAAGTTAAGCACACATTCATACTGTTGCAGCCATGCAACAATGTTAACGATATGACATTAAACACACGTTCATACTGTTGCAGCCATGCAACAATGTCAACAATATGACAAAGTTTAGCACACATTCTAAATGTTGCAGCCATCCAACAGATGCCAACAGATGCCATTAGTTAAGCACGCATCTACATTAAGCACACATTCATAATGTTGCAGCCACAATTATTATTATTATATAGAAAAACACTTGTTTTCATTTACACACACTATGTTAAACACAACTCAAAGAGGAGCTGGGGAGGGGGTGGGTTGCAAGCAGCGTGCAGTAGCAGCTAAGCAGGTAGATTGAAGCAGCATTTAAGTAAGGCGCCCTGTTTGAGAGTTGCGAATTGAGTGCGTGGAAATCGATCAGCTGATATGGGCAGGGTTTGAATTTGGTCTGTCAGCTGGAGTCAGCTGATAGCTGCGCTTGACTGTGGCCTGCCAGAACTGACGCAGAATGCTAGATTTTTATGTATTTTGATATTTGGTTGGTATTTTTTATTTTTTTTAAGTAAGCCAACTATTAATCGTAATAATAATCGGCAGACTAATCAAAACAATTGTGGCAGCCCTAAACTACCTGCGTGCCCCACTACGGTATTGCCTATTCCTTTAATAAACATCTATGGGAGTTATCTTTATTACGGAGTTTGAGTCTGCATTTTGGTACCTACTTACCTTAGTTCGTAACAGACAGAAAGTTTTAGTTTTGCTGAAATACTGCTTGCATTTTCAGCCCACATTATTTGCTAATTATGTGTATAATATGCTGTTTACTACATGATATAGAATATTGCAATATACATTTGACAAGGTCATTTATTTCAAACTAGCTGAGATAGGTTTGCAAGGTGGCAAACTTTCAAGGCTTTTTCGGCGTGCACTCATTCAGTGCACCTGTGTGTGACTGTGTGGGTGTATATACATGTTACCATAGAACGGGAGGGGAGCGCTGTCCCTGGAATTACAGATTGACAGATGAAATAATTTTTTGCATGCTAGCCTTAAAGAGGACTAGATAACGAGATGAGGTTAGATGACTTTTAACATGCGGAAAAACGACTAAACAGGGATGACACTGATGGTTACACTATGGTTACAGCCTACGTCGCAATCTTTCATCAATAACGTTGGCAGGAATGTACACTGTGCTGTTGTTTTCCAATTAGCTGTGGTAGCGCTAGGACAGTAGAAACAGTTTGCAACCCTTCAACAGTTTCGCAAATCAAAAATCCACATAGTAACTTTGAGGAATGGTGTAAAGAGCAAGAATAATCTCACGGCCATGCCCACGGTGAAAACGCACATTGTGGTGCACCTCATTGCGAACTCGCAGCCTGTGGGCGTGTTGACTCAAAGTGTCAATCTTTTTATCCAGGAAGTGTGGTACTGATTTAATACAATATTAAATGTATGAAAACATGATTATGTAAAAATCATTTAATGTTTAAAATACTCTCTTCCATAACAGCTTAGTGAAGCTTTTACACTTATTTCAGATACCTTGCTAATGGTGATTCCCTCCAGGCCATTTTTACAGTTGGGCGTCTTGTTCCAAGTTGCACAAGCCATTGAGTGCTTGGTGAGCGAGTTTCTGCTATGAGGACTGAGGACTAACTGTGGAGTGCATCTTCGGTTACCTCACAGACCAGTGGAAAATGTACAGGCGTGCCATTGAGCTCAGCCCTAAGAGAGCAGAGCAGTGCGTGAAGGCGACCTGCGTCCTTCACAACATCATGAGGCACACCACTGTCGGGGAACATGGAGGAGACAGGGATCCAGAACCGGTGCCAGGGTTGCATGCTAGTCTATCAAATATTAGAAGAGTGGGGAACAACAGATATGTAGGCATTGGAAATGACTTTGGGATGATACTTAGTTTTCTCTTACAGTAGTTAAACAGATTTTTGTTTTTTGAAGTCCAATGACTAGTCGCAGAAATGGACTCAAAGAATCTAGTATGAGGTTTCATGCAACGACTTAAGATAGATGTAAGATAGGGTTGTTCAACCTGAGGTTTAATCTGACTTTTCCTCCACACACCATGTTTTCACGGGGCTGTTATAAGCCTGCACTTTAAAATGCCAGCAGATTTGCCCTACGGCAAACTAAAATATTAACTCTACCCTTCCATTGAAACCAGACAAGAATACAAGAACATTTTACACAGGTATGACTAAATTATTCAAAACGTTTAATTTTTAGAATTTTTAAAGGTCTCCTATTAAGTTTTTTTCAGTTGTGTAGTCAGCTGTTGTCTAAAGGAATCTGAAATGGTTGGACTAATTTTGAAACATGTAATTTAACTATAATTTATCTCTAAGAAATCATTGCGTAAATCAAGCCAGTCAGATTTGTACCAATTGTCTGACCTATCCTGCAACACCAACTGAAGCGCAATGTTCAACCCAAAGGGAGAAAAGTCTGTCAAAAACTCAGTGCATGTGCAGGCTCAAATACGATACCCCCTTAAAATGTGTTCCAAGGGAGACTTTAAAGTGGACATGAATCACCCACATTTTGACGTGTTTTGTACAGAATTAGGTGTGTAAGTTATTTTCAGAAAATTTTAGATATAAAACGGGCTAATATAACGTTAGTGAGATTTTTAGTTTTTGAGGCTAACATTAGATTACATAAAAGTATGACATTTTGAAAGTATATGAAAGTATTTTTCAAAGTCTGTAATTTTACTTGCTACTGATTTTTTTCAATAAGTATTGTACTTTGCTAAATTTTAAAACCCCTCTGTTACTGAGTAAAATATAGCCTAGAGTTCATCCTGAAAATAACCTGACCATACTTTGTATAATTTACTTTATAGAAAATTATCAGATGGAATGTGTTTGTGTTAATGAGATTATATGTGCTAGCTGGCCTAAATTATGCTGCTATATACATGCCAGTAAGTCATTCTAAGATGGTATTGTTTTTGTCAAAGGTTCCCCAAAGATGCTGGTCTAGGGATAGCATAATTTCAAGGCAGATGTCTTGCAAGATGTGCCAGAATTATTTTAGTTTAGCTACTGTCTCTGTAACTTTTGGTCATTTTGCACAAGGGATTTGCTGCATTTTTGCTGTCTGAGGGATCATGTTGAGACACTGACAGAGGAGACTAACCAACTGAGGCAACATTCATCTGATAAAGAGGATTTCTTCTCATCACAAGGTACAGGGGAGCTGGAGGGGTATCTTGCCTCTGTCGAACAAGATGGACTTGCTTCATTATTTTCCATGCATAAAGAAGTTGTCCCTCAAACTGAACACAGGCCTGCCTGCATCTGCCGCCAGGATAGACTCGGTTCACTTTGAAAATCAGCTCGTGTTGAAATTGAACAGCAAGTTCAGAGAAAAGTTAAGCAAAATGGGTGTTCTGTAAGTCATGTTAGCTTCCGTACCTATTATGCCCTTTTTGTTTATTTTATTTAATAGTTGCTTAAAAGCGAGAGTGCTGGTTCTTTTTGTTTTATTGTGAAGAGCTACTTATTGCACATTCCAGGCACTTTGTTGTGTGTTTTACCTTTGGAAATTGGAGGGAGGGGGAATTATGACATTGAGAACATGAGGTCTTGCCAATAATACATATTTTATTATTGCCTATAATAAATGCAGTATTGCAGTTCATACTACTACGTTCTCTTTTTTGTAATGGCATTTAATATGACTTGTAACAAAAATGTTTAAGTAACTAGTAAAAGTAACTAATACTCTAATAAACTAATACTTGAGTACAATTTGAATACTTCTGCTTGAGTAGGATATTGCAGTACTCTCTCCACCTCTGATTTTGACTCCAAAAGATAGACAGCATGGCTTTTTTCAGTCTGTTCAGGTTAACTACATACAGACCATATACCACAATGACATTTGTAGATCTTTGTTACGGGGTGTTTGGGTCCAATTAATTTTATTTTTGCCAGCCAGTAGCTGTTCTTCTAAGAATTTGTCATCCCACTATATTGACAATATACTGTAGTTGTTGTATGTAGTTTATGAATAAAGTCAGATTCTGTGTTTATATTTCTAATTTGTAATTATTCTGAATCACAATTGTGTTTAGATGTTTGCAGCATAGTTAAAGACTTAAGTTAGCACTATTTAAACTTTAAATTATTATTATTACCATGAACTATTTTTTTATATTTTTTATATTTTTTTTACCATAGACTAGTTTTAAGTCTATATCGCCCATCCCTTTATTTATTTATTTAATTATTTAATTATTTATTTATTTATTTATATTCACACACTCACTGGCCACTTCATTAGGTACACCAAACCAAACTAATGCAATCTAATACAACAGTCCTGAAATAAATCCCCCTTCATGATTGTTTATGTTGAAACCAATTTTTTTGGAGGATGTAGTTTGTGGTGCTGTTGAATTGTATTGTGTTTTACTGACACGTGTTTCTATTATTTTCTATATTGAGGCTAGGCTAAATAATTGTGTTTAATTCAGTACAGTTTAACAGCATCGCTATTTTGGAATAATAAAGTTTAAAAATATATTTGGTGGTTATTCTTGTGAAAACATTTGCACTTAAAATGATAATAATGGCAAAATGTTTACAGTAAAATATGTTTTTATTCAACGGAGATGCTGGTGGATATTAGGAGTCCCTATTCTGCCATGGTAAGAAAGTTGGGTTGTTAAAGTGGGTTGTGGTAACCCTAACCCTAAACTAGATGGCTGTGCTTTGATTAGAAACAACATAGCATAACCCTGAAGTCACTGTTTAAAAAAAAAACAAAAAAAAAAAACATATTCTCAAAGATAGTGCTGATTGGATTTTCTGTTAATTTCGACCTCGCTGGTCGTACCTCTCTGCTCTGCCAGATGGGCGCACAGTTTGACCCTTTCCTTACGGTGCACAGCTACTTTGGTAGTAGACTGGGTCGGACGATCTGTACACCCAAGCTTTTAGGAGGAAAAGTCAAACAGAGGGAGCAGCCTCGAACTTTAGCTTGTTGACCAGCAAACCACAAGTATGTCTGACTCAAAACCCCTCTCCTTATTTAGAAAGTGCTCGCTACAAATCCTAGCATCACGGCTAACTGGAGGATTCTCGTTTCAGTGCAGCTAGCCGCTTATGAGGCAAAGTATGAAAATGGAGAATCTTTCTTTGGTTTTTGACTCGATAAACCAAATGTATTGCTGCATCCAGGGGCAATTTCTAAGTGCCCCCCCTTGCATGGCTTTTTAGTTTGGCTTTCCTTATTTTCCATTGAGTCGGGGATTGTCAGTGCTGTTACTAGTTAGCTAGGACTAGTTAACTAGGACTTCCAAGCCAACCAACCTTATGACGTCACATTTTACGCTAGGACAAGATGGCGCTACACCTGTTGTAACTTAAATTTGGGGTTCTGGGGGCGCTCTAGAGCGATGGAAGGCGACCAGGGACAGATTGTCAAACAGGAGTATGTGCATAGATCATGAGAACATATTAGTTATGTAACTTAACGTGTCTCTGATTGACACACGATGATGCAGCGACACACTCATTCACACAGCAGGGGTGCTGGTCCTTGTTTAAATTATTAATAATTACAGACAACCTTGGCAACTTCAGAGCTATTTTTGGGGGCAGCGAATGTTCAAATCCTCTGCTGGCGAGCCAATCTTTTCCTCTACTCATCACTCTCTCTCTCACTTCTCCCATCACTTCTTCTCTCCTCACTCATCGCTCGTCTCCTGAGTGGTGCAGGAGGTGTGTGTGTGTAAGTGAGTGAGAGTGAGAGAGAGGGAGAACACATTGTGCCCCAGAGTTGGATTGTGCTAAGTCACATTTATATGACTCAGTGCAGTCAAATATCGCCCTCTATAGATTGGTCACCAAACTGTATGACACCCAAAGTGGTTTAGTGCAGCATTAGATTTTTATCTAACAAGCATATACTGTTTGTAGACTCCAGCCACCTGACAATATAAATCAACCTAATATTGATTTCTGTGGTAAGTTTTCCATTTGATTCAGGCCACTGTCCTTTCTCCCAAGAATAATTTGTCCAATTGATATTGACTTTCTGTGGTAGAGGTCATCTCAATACCACACTTTGTTCAACAGCCTCCTCTGTAAGGTATTAATATCTTCGCTTCAGTCCTTACCTGGTCTGATGATGAATGTTAGCTGCTGTTATATATGTTTCAAAGCAGCAGTCACTGGTTTATCCGCACATGTGGGAAAGTCTGACTTCAGATAGACCTCAATAACGATATAAATCTACAGTAGGCCTATATAGTACATATAGTGTTCCCAACATAAAACGGGAAAGAAAGAAAAGAGGGAATGATAGATTGTAGAGGGAACTAGAGGTCTCAGCTATCCAGCAAAAATGTAATATAAAAGAATGTGATGGAATTTGCACTTAGAAAAAACATTAATTTCCAATAGTTAAGAGTAAATATTTTAAGATAATAGGTTACGGCTAAATGTGAAGTGCGTAGTAGAGACGGCAGTTAGGCAACATAAAGTCTTTAGTTATAAATAAAAAAAATACAGTATTGTATGTGCCAGTATTTTCTACCACTGTACTATCCAGTACACAGACACTTTTTACCAGGGGTTTCATGTTATGCTCTTGGTTTCACTTGCACTTGCAAACATTAATTTCCAATAGCAATTAATGGTAAATATTTTTACATAATAGGTTCTTCATTACTTATATTGACCATTCCAATCAAGAAACGTCATTTTTTCTTAGCTCATACATTGGGAGTGATGGTCAGCTGTAGATTTGAATGGTATTGGTGGTGATGGTAAGTTTACTAGTAAGGTATGAAGATATAAAAGTTAACAGTTTTGAGAAAATCCTGTAGAACCCAATCACCCCAGCTTGTTTTGAAACCTAACTGCGTGAGAGTGGTATGAGCACTCGTGCAAAAGTGTGAAGTCCCACCAACCAGTGTTTTGACTACTCAAACTTCAAGAGGAGTGCTCCACCCATAGTCACACAGTTGTCTTTCCAAACTGGAGCTATTATTCAGGGTTCCGAGATTGAGGATCATACCTTTTTAAAAACATTATGACTATTAGACGTACAGTACTTTTGCTCCTGTGTTACAATATTTTTCATGCTCTGTACAACCGCATCCTCAAGTAAGTTAATTTAATTTTCCAGTCCACCTGACTTTCTTTTTTATTGGTTCCTTTCATTTTATGCAGTTTGCTGACTAAAGAGAATTCACAGCATAGCTCCGCCCAACTTCAACCTGAGAAGAGATCTAATCAGTCAAGTTAAGTTACTTGCATCTACTGTATGTGGGTGGACACAGGTTTTAGGGATATTCAAATTTAAGTTCTGGAATTTAGGAGTTTAAGGATAGTTTCAAGAATTGTGAATATAAACCTCAAATGTATACTGCAGTTTCCAAACTAAAACACTGATAACTCCCTCCCAAACTGCCAAACTGAGAGCAATGACAATCCATTTCTATATCTTCTCATGCTCAGCAGCTAGCAATCAGTCTCATATAAGAAAGTGGCACTGCCAACTTTTTTCTCCTCCATCATTTGCTCTCTCTACTTTTCCTCCACTGATGTGAAATTTTCCAAGACACCTATTCACGTCTGTGATCAGCAAGCTATTAGACTCCCAGCCAGGGAAAGAGCAAGAAAGAAAGCGTCTCAATGACTGTCGTCCCTTTCAATAATATGGAATTATCGCTATCATGTGAGGGCACACTTAAACGTAGCTTTGCTCGCTACAAGCTAACACCCCCGTGCCGCTTAGAAGTCAGCAATGAATTGAAAGAGTTTGAGAAAAGAACGTCGAGGCCTTCAAAAGACAGGGACAAAGAAGCCTTCCCACCACCGCCTGTTCCCTTAGATGCGACCAATAAATCACATACGTGCCATCGGTCACCACGCATCAACAGCGAGACTCGTAAGATCAATCGAGATGCCTTCACACAGCTCAAGAAAAGCTGACGTGGTCTCTCAGCTGCGTATACAGACATGCGGAACATAAGTGTGGGCAGGTCACCTTTGGACAGGTGCCCACACAAATGCTTTTACAGTGACACATAAAAAAGGCAATTACTCATGTTATGTGCCATAAATTCAACAACACATTCCATCCATTTTACTTCAAAGTGCTTACTGAAATTCATTTGTCAATTTTAGTCAAATCTCGCACATCTATCTAAACTATTCTAGCCTTACAAACAGTTCATGTCTTGTTTAGACATGAATCCTCTAATTCTTGCTATGTTCAAGGTGATAGGATGATTTTGTTAGTGACTTGATGTGGCTTTTGAAATTTATATGATAACACCAAGATTTCTTGCTTGGTTTTTGGGTTTTGAAGACAGGGAGACAAGGTGGTAGCTAACTTTTAGCCTTTCTTCATTGGCACCAAATATAATTATCTCAGTTTTGTCCTTAGTAGGGTTAGGTTGAGGGAAATTCTGGTGCATCCAGTCATTGACTTGCTCAATGCACTGGCACAGCAAATCTTTAGAACAATAGTCATTTGGTGATATAGATAGATTTGAATGTCGTCCGCATAACTATTGTATGCGGACGACATACAATAGTTATATTATTGTTATTTTGCATAATTTGGCCTAGCGGGAGTATGTAGAGGTTGAATAGAGACGACCCCAGGATTAAACCTGGGGAGACTCCACATGTAATGTTAGTTAGTGCAGATGCATAGTTGCTAATGGAAACAAAATAGTTCCTGTCTTGTAGATAGGACTTGAACCATCATAAGCTCAACCCAATATTCCAACCTGTCCAAAAGTATTGAGTGGTCAATAGTGTCGAATGCAGCACTAAGAGTATTGAAACTAACTTAGGTATCAGTGCTAAGACGATCCTTTAAAACTTTAATACTGTCACAACACCAATCTCAGTGGCTGGTGAGCGTGAACAGCTGTGGGCAGTCTTCCATCAGAGCTTGGCTTTTTATACACGGCACTGAGAGGAACTCATCGCCAGATTGTAAACTAAAGCTTAGCTGTCAGTTGTTTCTCGCATACTCTTGCTCTTGATTATTTATCCCATTGTTTTTTTCCTGTACCTGCCTAATGTCTCGTCTTCGTCTTCCCCATAGCCTGTTCCTTCCTGCCCGCCCCCCACTACCACCTGTCTGCCTGCTTCCTCAGTTACTCGACGCTACCTGCCTCTTGCCTGCACCTCTTTGTCCTCTGCCCCGTACTCTATCCCCCCGCCCCCTGCCTGCCAGAACTCTAGCCTGTGTGTGTTCTTCTGGTTTTCGACTATCGCCTGTCCCTGGATACTTCTCTAGCCTGCTACTCATCGGTACTCCCCCCTACCCCGGCATTGACCATGGCCTGTCCACCCACCTTCCCCCGCCTTGAGAAATCATCAATCAAATGGTTAAACTTATTCCACTCTGAGTCTGAGTCTGTGTCTGCATTTAAGTTCCAAGCCACCTGCCTCCTTAACCAATAAGAGCAGTTTCGGTGCTATGGAGGGGTCAAAATCCTGATTGGAAATTGTCATAGCAACCAGTTGAGAATAAGAAGTTGCCTAATTAAGTTGCTGGAATACAACTTTCTCAGTTATTTTACCTATTTAGGGTACATTTGATATCGGCCTGTAGTTGTTAATGATAGAAGCATCTAGGCTCTGATTTTTTTTTAAAAGAGTTTTCAGGGCCTTTTGGAAAGTTGCCTGATTGGGGAGAGCTGTTAACTAATAGCAGTACGTCTATCGGCAGGCAGTCAAAACGATCTTAAAGAAACTTAAAGAAAAGGTAGAGCATCACGGTATCTCGCGGTAAGTTTACTCACCATTTCCTCAAGAGTTTTGTAGTCTATGGCTTTAAACCCTGTCCACCTTTCCATATTACTTTCATATAAACATGGTACCGATCCAACTTTTTTGTTTGACATGGAAGTATTGATAGCTTGTCTAAGATGTTAAATTTTATCGTTGAAAAATAACGCAAACGCGTGTTTCTAGTCCCAGTAGAAGAGGGAATAAAAGTTAGTTATTCATACTTTAATCAGTACGGGCTACAGATCGGTGCATGTGTTTGTGTGTGCACGTGTTCTGTATAGGTTTTAGATGTGTTGTGTATTACCAGAAATGCAACAACGCAAGATACTAGTATGTACATAAATACAGTAATCATCTCTCGCCGTATCCCGTGTGTACTCTTGCAGTGTGTGCCTGTGTTTATAGACGCTTGTGTTTACAGCCTGAATTCCTGAATGCCAACACTACAAAGTCAAACCAAACCTGATTTATTGCATATTACCCTGGACAGAATATTATGGCTTCTCATTAGCATACATTGGCTGCCCGGCGCGTGAGAGAGAGGCACACACAAGCACACAAGCATTTTCACAAGTTCCATTACATAAGATACATTTACCATCGCATTTCGAACATATATCTCGGACAGCATAAATACATAAACTCTCCATACACACACGTGTAGACGGGTCGAAACAAAAATAAAAGATTAGCGAAAACAAATTTCATAGCAATACGTAAATAAGAAAACTTGTGTGTTTTTCAGGAACAAAGGTGCTGTGGAAAGCAATACAATCGCACAGCATGCTGTTGTGGGAACTGTGCTTATCTTTACGCGAATCACGGCCCATGTGCACTTGTGTGGAGGTGTGCGCGTGGTTTAGCGCTGTCTGTATTGGAAGGAGGGTCGGGAGGTGTGGTTCATGGAACTAGGTTAGGGGGTTGGAGACAGGTATGGGCAATAACTAATCACCTGTTCCCACAGTGAAAGAAGCCCAGGGAGAAGAGCCGGAAGAGACACGCACGGACCGCCGCAACGACAAATAGTCTTGAAAAGTATAAATACCGTGAATAAACGCCGTGCAGAGCATGATCTTAACCAACTTAACAGTGTGCACTGTCTATTAATCCGCTACAACTTGCTTGTATCATATTTAGTAACAATTTGTATGTGAAAATGGCATACGAGAAAAGGAGGTGCACAAGGTTTCATAAACATTTTTTACGAATATAAAAATCTGTTACAGTACTCACCGTTACCTCCCCAATTGGTATAAATCAGTCTCTTTCTCCAGTCTCTCTCTTTCACTCTTTTCTGCATTTCTCTCCCTCTGTCACTGTGTGCCTCCTCTGATCTTGTTGACTGATGACAAGAGAACTCTGCCAGGGACGAGAGGCTTGCTAAAGACTGGCCAATGCCTACACATACATGGCAAGTGAGGGAGGGAAAGATGAGTGGGTGGGTGGGGGGTAAGAAAGACAGTGGTAGCCCACAACACTTTAGTTCCTCCCATGACGTCCCCCTCTTCTTTTCTCGTTCTGCTCCTGTCGTGCTTACATACTGTCCTGTACCCTCTTCCCCCGAGTTGCCCTGTAGCCTACTCCCTGTTCTCTCTTTGTTTATTTGTCCATTCTTGTCTTTCTTCCTCTCTGTGCCTCATCATCAAGTCTTTCCAAAAGTTTAAGTAACACTCTCGATCTGGGTGAACACAAATGCATGAGCCGCAAGAAGACTTTTCAGGTGTGGGAGGGGCTTATGCTCTTGCTGGTTTAACAAATCAACATTGTTATTTTGGATTCAGACTCCAAAAGAAGTACCCTTCCCGCACCCACGTAGTTGCATTCCAAACAAGCTGTCGTGAGTTTTCTGGGAGTGCTATAACACATAGCATGTAACCCTAAAATTACTATTGTCAAGTCGAACTCACTACACTCTATCAAAAGGGAAGAAAGGATAGAGACAGGAAATGTCCACAGTCATGCCCCATTAACTTAACTATAGACAAGATATATGCATTTAATGGTTCTTACCCATGTCAGACAACCCATAAAAATGTAAAATACTGACAATCTTGACAATTATCGATGCAGAACCAGAACTTACATTTGCTTTCATCGACCACCTACACTAAAACAGCTTAGGTAACATTTCAATATCTAGATATAACCATTTGATGTAGTTAGTCTCGAAACTGTAGAGTAGCTTCCTTACTTTAAGTTCTTTCGCTTCTCCATGACAAAAACCTTAGTTTGTGGTATAGCTGGTGAACCACAAAGCCAATCGCCATCTCTGTTGGTAGCATGTATTCTCAACTATTATATTTTATTATTATTCAGGTGTTACAGCAGTGAAGGAGGACAGGCGGAAACATGCCACCCGACGGGCGCAGAAAGAAGTGTTGAGAATATACACAAAAAACAGAGGGTCTCCTGTGATCAGCTCCATCTCTCTCTGAGGACTGGTGCATTAGATGCGGGTACGTCCAGGACGGAGACACCTCACTGTCTGATTAATGAGTAGGAAGCAGGGAAATTCATCACTGCCTTGGGCCGTGACCCACAGAGAGGCCCTGTTTGTAGCCAAGGTTGATGGGTCTACTGCCCCTAGCAGTTTCTTTGTCTAAGTAGACAAATCTTCAGCCATTAAATAAATAATCATGATATTTTGATTAAATATCGGAACACCTTTTTAGTGGGAAAATAGGAATTTTTATTCCTACCAGTACTAGAATTGGTCCCAGTTCTCAGTGTATGTACCTGTATGTACTGGATAGTACAGTGTCAGGAAATGGTATGCAGGAATTTATGTGGTTTATGATCTATAGTTACTATGGAAAAAGTTACCATGAACAAAGCTACACCGTAACAGATTTCTGCAATTACAATGAAGAAAAGCTAAAACATTAAATAATACAAATAAAAAAACATACAGACACAGTTGCGAGTGAAAGTCAGTGAAATGTTAATTTGGAATGTAGGATTGAATAGTGCAGACAAGAAATCGTAAACTGACAGGCAATAGGCTACTGTATATATAATATATTTTTCACGCTAATAAACTGGTGGCAAACAGCTGGCGAAACAAAGAGAATGGTGGAGGAACTACACATGCTTCTGTAGGTGGCAATCAAATCATCAACAGAAGGGCGTTCTAACCTTATCCAGTTCATTGCATTTAGTTTATCATCAAAGTCTGATTGACTGCAATTATGACAGTGTTACATATTTGTAACAACTTTACTATTCCTGTTTTTATTTCTGACGGATCTTTTTCTGTAAT
Source organism: Percopsis transmontana (assembly GCA_025447815.1). Classification (NCBI taxonomy): domain Eukaryota; kingdom Metazoa; phylum Chordata; class Actinopteri; order Percopsiformes; family Percopsidae; genus Percopsis; species Percopsis transmontana. Next base: position 30,235 of record JAOEHI010053572.1, on the reverse strand, counting down.
ATATATGCTTTATAAAAGGCCGATGTTC
>JAOEHI010053572.1:11133-30107 GCA_025447815.1 Percopsis transmontana | reverse complement strand
CTTCCATAATGCCAATCGTATTACTATCCCATGTGTCTCTTCCCCACCTCTGATTGGTCACCAGTTTGAGCCGACTTCAATTTCTCTAATAGTCCATGTTCTTTTAGGGACAAATAAGATTTGGGGCTATTTCACCTGAATATTAGAAGCTTGTTGCAGCCTCAGAAGTGAGATAATTTATATAGTTTGGTTTCCTGATATGTTGGTTTTGACTAAAAATAAACAAAGCATTAATGAATCTGAAGTCGCCATTAATTATTAAAATCTATATAGAATGGATAGAATTGGCAGCGGAGGTGGTGTAACCATATATGTTAGATCCTGTTATCCTGTCTCTATTTTAAATGCTGTTACTATGTCAAAATGCTTTGAATGAATCGCTCTGAAAATAAAATTGGGTTTTTATAATCTAATCATACTGGTGGGGGCCTATAGGCCCCCCTCAGCTTACACCATCTCTCTTGATAAACCGGCAGAGTTTTTGTTTTCCATATGTTTACTCTGAATTGGTGATCTTGGGTCATTTTAACCTGGATTGGTTAACAAATGTTTTAAATATTTTAAGGAGATTTGTAGCAATCTTAACTTTATACAGTTTATTACTGCCCCAACCATACCACATCTAAAAAAAACTCACTAAATCTACTCTAATACACTCATAAATTCCTTCCTCCCTGTGGTTAATAAACATGCCTAGGGCTGGACTGGGACAAAAAATTGGCCCTGGTATTTTTGGCCCAGACGGCCCAACACAATTGGTCGGACACCACCCTCCTTGCGGTGCCCTTAAATATGTGTACCTACTGTACAAGTAAAAGTACAAGCAATTGTCAAAGAAAAGGCTCTGCTGGAAGTATCATTTCAGATTCTTTAATACTTAAGTATTGCATACAATTATACAAGTAAGTAAAAGTTTTGGCTGTAAACACCAATAGACAGCAAATATCTCCTCCCCTCAAACAAAACAACAATTTAAAAGGGGAGACAGAGAGAGAAAGGTGAGAATGATAATTGATTGAGTTAAATGGTCACATTACCGGTATCTTAAATCTAGAACAATGTAGAGAGATAGTTGCATATATTGTATACTTAAATTTAACAATTTAAACAATACCATACTGGTAATGAGCAAATAGTTGAATCAATGATTTGCTTGTTTGGGGAGTTTGACCTACAGTTCATGTGCCTACCACATCAAGGTGCATGCTCAATAGACAGCAGCACCAAACAATTTGAACTTACTTTAGCGACTTACAATTACACGGAGCAAATAGGGGTAAGGCATCTTGCTCAAGGCTGATGCTTACAGGTAGGGTAGGGTAGGCCAACACTGGGACTTGAACCCATGACCTTCTGGCTGGAAGTCCAAAACCTAGACCACTAGACTATCGTGCCCCTATTGTCATTTGCCTTAATTGAAGTAATCATCATCATCGTCCTTATGACATGGCAGTTATGGCCATGCCATCCTACCTCCCTGGCTACAAATCCCCATTGAGCTACTCCATGCTTACCACTTCACCTACACTCTCCTGCAGATAGATAGATGGAGCCAGTCCATGGTTTACATCTGAACTATCACTTTTTTATTTAAGCCTGGGGTCTTGCTAGGCACATTATAGGGACCCATCTCACTGGCTTACAGTAATTATAAGCAACTTAGAAATAAGTGCACTTCCTCTGTGAGGAAAGATAAATCTGATTATTATGTAAGTTTAATTTCTAGCTCTTATACTTACCAAGCTCAATGTTGGAAGGCAGTGAATATTGCTACAAACAAAAATACTCCTCCCCTAACGTTACCTAAATCAGTTGACTGTTTGTTATCTGAAAATAAGAAGATCTGGGTAACACTTTATTTGAAGGGGTGTGCATAATGACACCTGTCATGAACATGAATGAACTTTATGAATGTTTATGACTGTTGTCATTAAGCATCATTCTGTAATTATGTAATGTCAAATTGACATTGTTTGAGATGTCTTTGTTATGACTTGACATTAACCAAGACAACATTACCTGAAAATGTCATAATGACAACTCATAGAAAGCACACTAGTGTAATTTAATTCCACTTATTTGATATTGTATTTAAGTATGCTTACAAAAAGTGCAGTTGACTGTATTTTAAGTTGTATTATAGTGTACCAGAAAAAGTATACAAAATTTGAAATATTTATTGTAACAACCGGAGCCGCTGCCCCTCCCCGGTCGAGCTCGCCGGTGTATTAAGACCACCGGCCATTGGCTGTTTATGTTCCCAGCGCACCCCAACGATTATGCACACCTGTCGGCAATCCCACCCTCCTCAAGTGGCTATATATACGGGAGGGTGGATGAGGGGTATTGTCGGTGAATACTCTTAATGTCTCTACTCCATGCTGTATTTTTTCGCTTTTGTAAAAATTGGATCGTATTAAAGACGTGCCTAAAGCACTTTGTTTACTATCCGTGTCGGTTCCTGCACTAAACCATTTGCACTCAACACTCCACTCGCAATCGTGACACTTATAGTTTCCTTTTAGTCTACTCAAAGTAGATATTGCAGTAGCAGAGGATAGAGCTTTAAGGGGGGGGGGGATGGTGTAATTCACTACAAATCCCTTGTTCTTAGATGCTCTACCTGCCCAGTCTCACCCTTTGAAGTTAAAAAAGAAGTTAAAAAACATACAATCGTTCTACATTATTCTACATTATTTCTAAGATTCTTAACAATTAGTGTATTGTTTAAAAGTAAGTATTGTTGCAGTTAAATCACAGCAAGTGTGCTGCAGTACATTTGAGCACTTGTATTATTTTATACGTGTTAGCTATGTACACATGTTGAGTCCTACTAGTTGCAGAACTACACTGTGTTCAGCAATATACATTACGGTTAGCTTAATTTTATACAATGTGTAAAAGGTCAAATAAACACAGATGCATACACAAAGTGAAATACATTTAATTTAGCAATAAATCACAAGCATACATACATTTTACTTCTTATTCTGAAAAGACAGAAAGTTGATTTAGCCATATAATTTTATACATATTGTGAATGAATGTAAATGTTTGCATTATTGTGAATATGGCATTACCTGAATATGGCATTACCTGATACGAAACATCAACATTGTTGATGTTTCGTATCCTATCCAGCCTAGGTTTTTTGTCTTTGGGAAAGAATGAGAAGGTGAGTCTCCCAGTGAGATTTGGACTACCCTTGTCTACACCTTGAATGGTGGTAGTTCTTTTCTTTTCAGCTCCTGTGAAAAAGAGAGACTGATTGACACAATGAGAACTCTATTCATACGAACAAAGGTTCTATATGGGAAATTGTGATAGTATACTGAGAACTGAGATTTATACAGGTATGATGAAGTGTGATTTAAATAATTCCTTAGATAATATGTGAGGATGCACCCAAGTTATTTATAGGCCTAATTGAAAAGGTTGAATTTTGTATTTCTATGTCATGTTTCTAATATTGTTTATATAAAAAAATATGTACTTAATACTAACATCCAGACTCTACAGTGTCTGTTGCTGCCTCCTACGTGTCCTAGAAAATCCTGGTAACCGGTCCACTACACATTTATTGCTAATTCCCCAAAAAAGGGTTTCAAGGTGTAACATTTGCATTACTTTGAGTGCAAATTTTTGTTAACACAGAAGGCTTAAAGTTCTATTTTGTTCTAAAAGTTGTATTATTATAGATTTATGTAATAAATGTAATAACACATTACATTTGTTTTGTTTATCCTACCACATTTTATAGAGATTTAAGATCCAAAATGCCAGATTTGTTTGTGGTTGTGTTGAGCATGAGTAGTACTATAGTGCACCTAGTACACTTATAGTGCCAGTTTAGCACACATTATAAAAATGTACTCTTTTAAAAGTACAATGTGTTTTCACCCGATGTTTATATATTTTTTTAAACATTTGCTTTGCAAATAAAATAAAGGAATAACTCTTTTGACTTTGGCTTTTGTTAAGGTATTTTAAAGCATTTGAAAGTGTAATAACATTTAATGACATCTTAATGAAAAGTCCAAATTGTACCACTGTAGTTGAGGTCAAGGGAATTATTTATGACACAGTTATAAAATCATTTGACAGTGTAATAAAAACTTAATGCCATCTTTATGACAAGTCCAAATTGTACCACTAGTTGAGGTCAAGGGAAGTAATAATGACGCTGTTAGAAATTATATTTCGCATCCCCTGCCTGCTTCCGCCGATTTCGGAGTTCAAAGCGTATTCAACTCGCTCAACTGTTTGCCTGTTGCACCTTGAGAAAGCCAAGTTTATGTCACAGCAAGGTAATTAGCAAAACCTGGTATGGATTTTCAGAGAGGTGGCTACTCTCACGCAATAAAAGCGGAATGTTTTCTAGCTATAAAATCGGTGTAAAACAAGCTAGCTAACTATATAATATCATAGCTGATGATCAGCCCAAATTGTGTGCCATTGCTTTCTGTCCATGAACTATTTAATGGTAACATTAGTCAAAATGTTCACACAGAGATTAATTAATAAGTTATAGTCCATCTCTCTGTCTGTGCACTAGTGGTGGGAAGTCCGAATCTTTTTAATGACTCAGACCTTTGAATCTCGGTCAGTAAAATGAACGAATCCTTTTCGAGTCATTTCGTTCATTTTAAAACTAGTTAGTGCGGTGCTGTTGCTCTCTTGTGGGCGATGTGAAAAAGAGCGCGGTTCTCAAACACTGAAGGCTGGATAGTTTGCTTCAGTTGACAAAGTATAATAGCCCACACAAATTCACTTTTTGATCATTCTCTATCATCATTGTATAAAGCCACAATCAATTCAAACCATGTGAAAACCAAGGAGGTGCAGAGATGCACCAAAGTCACGTGACAAATGAACGAAAGACACAAACCCGAAGACCCATTATGAGTCGTGAACTAATCATTTCTGTTTCCTGTAGTCTTAGCCTACTGAGCCTACATGCAGCTATATGCGACGACGAGTGAACGTAAGAGTCCAAGACCATTTACGCATGCGTGAAAATTTACGAATCAGTCACTGAGACAACTCATTTCTCCGAGTCATATAAAAGATTAGTTCACAAAGAACGAAACGTTCACGAGCAACACAACACTACTGTGCACCAGTACCCCTTTTTATAATCTCCCCTCCCCAGTCTGAGTATCCTTTATCTTCTGTCACTGCAGAGACAGACCCTCTTATAACCACACTAATTAGTAGGCCTACATTCTGTTCTCAAAAGTCACCAGAAATTAGCATTTAAGTGCTTTATTTAAAAAAATTATCTTTGTGGGGCATTGTGTGGCATTTCAGTGCCCCCCCCCCCCCAGTTTCACAACCACTCCTACGTGCCTGGCCGTAAGGGTTTATTCAGAGGACTACTTTGACCTTTTTATAGTTTCCGTCCATATGCACACAATTCGGAACATACATGCACACGCACGGACTAAGATTCCCCCCCACACTACGATTCCAAAGCAACTGAAAGCATATTATCTAACATATTGTGGGGGCTTGCAGGGTTCATGGTTCATGGTATTCAAAATATTTTTGATTTAGGTTTTGCTCTCTCATAACCCAGATGCTTTCAAACACTAGTAATGAGTGCGCAAACATCTTCACCATCTGGGATGTGCCACCCCATTAGGGTGGGATGCGTTAATCCCAAACATGCGTGGATCAGAAGTCACTGAATGCACATACACATAAGTGAACATGCAAGGCACACAACACAAATACAAACACACTTACGTCGAATCGAATAAACAAAATACAGTCACTCTGTGTACATACTGTAGCTGTGGCACGCACACACACATACACAGTAATACAGACATCAAAGGCAGATCATATCTAATTAAGCTATCTTCATTGCTTTGACAACTATAAAAACACATTTCAGCCTTGTTTTTCTCCTGACTACTGCCGTGGCTGCTTTTTGAATGTTCCCTTTATCTCTCAGCATTTCCTCTACTTTCCCTTCCTCTCCAGGCTAGCCACAGGCTCATACAACATTTATGATCGTCTGGAACATTAGCTCCTAGCCTGAAACGCAAGGTCAAATGAAGTAATTCATACACCAGGGCCTATATACTGTATATACAGTAATATACTTATTATACTATTGTATAAAATGTCTGGGGACATCTGTAAAGACAATTTGGCTTAAATGTAAGTGTAAACTGTTTACCGCTCCTTGGTATTTAGCAGATGCTTTTATACAGTTACATCATTTAGCAGATGCTTTTATCCAAAGCGACTTATAATTACATGGTTCTATTACATGGAGCAGGTAGGGGTTAGGCATCTTGCTCATGGATGCTTACAGGTAGGCCACCTCGGGGAATTGAACCAACGACCTTCTGGCTGGGAGTCCAACGCCTAGACCACTAGACTATCCTGCCCACTTTTATCCAAAGTGACTTACAATAAGTACATTTGTCAAGAGCTGAATAGGTCATACACCAGTTATGGTAAGCAAAGAACATTCTGTTAGAATAATGATAGCAGCATGTCATGAGGGCTAACTTAGCTATATATTTTACAACATACATTACCTACTAACATATCATTAAATCCTCAAAATAATTGCTAACAACTTAAATAAGTGCTTAATTTTTGTTTAAAAAGTGATGATCTAAATTTTTTTAATAAAAGGGGTATAGACAGAAGATAAATGAACGTCATAGAGAACTTCAGTTAGTGGGAGTGATATGAGGTAGAGAGGTCAGTGGCCAAGGTACCGAGGTACCGAGGTGGATTTTTAAGAGATGGGTCTTAAGTCTCCGGCGGAAGATGGGTAGTGACTCTGCTGTCCTGACTGCTTCAGGAAGCTCATTCCACCATTGTGACCAGGACAGAAAACCGTAGAGATTGGGTTGAGCAACTCTTGAGCCCTCATTGCAACGTGGGTGCCAGCTGACCAGCCAAATAAGGGGAATATACTCGAAACATCCATTAGCTTCTGTCTGTTTCTCTTTGGAGATTAAAAGTGTATGGACTGGAGGAAGTTTACTGCGGTGATGAGCCCTGCCCAGGCAGGTTCTGTCGGAAAGGCAGCGAAACCAACCAATCAACAAGTCAGCGCCTGATTTAGCTACTCCCAGACTATGTAATTTAGTGCTATACTCTGCCCCCCGCTGGCTAAAATAATAGCTTGCATGGAGTTTGGGAAAGATTTACACATGGGGATAGTACATTCCGATTAATTTCACGTTCTGTGTGCATGTAATTCAGAAAGAGAAACCTGCATGTCTCACAGACAGTCTTGTTAGAGCGACAGGGCAACCTATCATCACCAGTTACTGTATATCATTTTCTATCAGAACTTTACTTAAAGCTCGATATGAAACCATCTGGTCATGATATGCAATAGCACTTTGTATGTCTGTAATTGCAGAAATCACTTTTGGATGGACAAGGCAGAGAGCTGTTTCTGTGTAGTTACTCTCTTCCAGTAGTTGAAGGAATTTGAAGTAATATTCCTTGTTCAAAGGCTCATAAACCTTAGTGATAGGACATTGATAGGACATCAAAAGTGAATTTAATTATTAAATTAAATTTAATTAGAAAAGCACCAATAAGCTCAGAAATAAGTTAAAAAAGAGCACTAGCCTACTTCCCGCATGATAGCATACTAATGATACTAATGGAAAGGTTTAAACAAACAACTATAATGGCTGATTTTAACAACTGCCATTTTATGGAACCTCACACCCTTTTATGTGCTATATTGCCATAATAGACAGCAATTTCAGTCCTGAGAGAGGCGACCCGCTGAGCAGAAATGGATTTGTAGTAGATTTGTCCAGATATATTTCAGAGACTCTTTCCTTTCAAGCTTTTATTCTGCCTGTTACATTCAATCGTCTGTGTTAATAATGAAATAGGTAATTTCCTTTTGTTTCTAATCTATCTTATTTGCTATTCAGCCACTTACGGCCATTTCAAGAGAACATATATTAGAAAACTTGGCCCAATGGGAATTAATATTGTATGAAGTAAGAATATTATAATAATATGTGACCCCCCCCCACCACCCTCTTTAACTAGATTTCCCATGCTCTTTGCTGATACTGTGATGCAGTGGTTGGGTTGAGTGTAGGCTCTAGAAAAACTATGTCTGGGGTAGTGTGAGGCGATATTCTGCATTTAATGAAAGCACAATTAAATATAGTAGTAGTAAACTAGCTCCCATAAACTAGCACTGTGCTGACATATCCGACACCCCCAACCCCCTGCACTTATACCCTCCCCACAGGTGCAACCGATGGCACAATTGGGTCCAGGTGAGCAGCTGGGGTGCGCTGGAGGATGGTAGACCGCACACCGGCGATGCCCAATGGGAGGGGCGAAAGCACAGATACACAGATAACAGATACTTGCATATATCATCGGTTCATAGCAATCAACCAAACACAGCTGTGGGCGTTAGTGTGGGGATTTCCAATGGTAATGCTAGGACAAAATATTGACGCACTCCCACTGGTGAATTTTTTGTGCATGTGGGACAGACCTGCGGTTAGCATGTATTACTGTATACGTCATGGTCCTTCCTTCCTGCCTGCCTCTCTTTCCCCTCTCTATCTTGTCCCCCTCGATCCGTCTCCCTTTTCTCCATTTCTTAGCTTGACAGCACCTCTTGCTTTCCTCTCTCACTCACTTTGCATCCCTTGTTCTTTCATTCTCATTGTAGCATCTCGTTCTCTCTTTTCCTCTGTGTATGTGTGCGTGCATATGTATATGTGTGTGTGTGTGGGGGGGTGGATCAGGTGATAAATACCTCCGGCCAGAGGCTCGCCAGCCACCATTTCCCACCGAGGCCTCATTAAAAAGACATTAACCCTGCCCCCATTTAAAGAGCGGGATCAATAATGGATGGACGAAGGAAGGACGGGGGGAAGAAAAACAGAAGGGACCGAAAATACAAAACAAAATAAAAAAATGAAAAGGAGCATGACAGGAGTGGGAAAGAATTAGAGAGCAAACCATACTAAAAGAGGCTTCAATCCCATGACTACCAAGTGAAAGGGAGGAGGGGGGGGGTGGATAACAAGCTGGATTGGGGCCCAGACCTCGTGGCCCCCTAAGATTTAAGGCACTGACAGAATTTAATTGATACCGGCCAATTAAACCCCGCTCGGCTTAACCTTGGGGATGGGGGGCGAAGTTCGGGATTGAGGGCGAGGTGAGCAGAAGTGCAAAGGACACCAGTGTCGCACATCATTAGTAAATAAGTAGGTAGGAGAAAGGGCCGAGTGAACAGAATAAAGTTGTTTGGAGGAGGTGGGTACATAGGTAAAGGACGGAGACCGATATGGAATGAAGGAGTAAATGAAGTAAGACAAAGTGACAACAAAGAAGAATGAGGCGCAAAGCGGCAGCCGGGGCAGAAAAGGGGCGTAGAGCAGTCATTTTTCCGCGAGTAGAGAGTAGAGCACCGATGAAGATGTCAAACGCTGGACAGGTGGTATTAGTAGAGACGTGGCGGACCACCGGAGACGAAAAAATACAGACACAAATGGCCAAATAGACAGACTTCCATCTCGTTTATTAACACCACAAGCGCTATCTCTCCCTGCCTCTCGTTGATGGATGCATCAGAAGTGAAGACAGCTGTCAGCAGGGCCGCCCATGTGTCAGTCTATGGTGTTGACAGGTTGACGAGGAGAAAGCCACATGGGTGGGAGTGTATGTATTTGTGTGCTGGGTCGCCATGATAAGAGGAAATGCCAGGTGTGTTGTAAGAAGGTGGAAAGTTGGTGAATTAGCTACGATAGATTTTGGTGTATACACACTGTACAGTTGGTTGATAGGGGGAAAGCCAAGTTGAGCATCTAGACAGTTATACCACAGACAGTTTAGAGGAGTGGTTGTCAAAGTTTTTGGTTTCTGGACACTCCTGCACGTGTGTGTGTGTGTGTGTGTGTCTGTGTGTGTGTGGGTTGAGGTGGGGTAACAGGACAGTGTGAGTCCATGAGAACTGTAGGGGGAGGAGTAGAGATGAATGTAAGCATCCTTGAGCAAGATGCCTAACCTCTATCTGCTCCATGTAATTGTAAGTTGCTTTGGACAAAAGCATCTGCTAAATTACCTAATTGTACATTTCATGGCATTATGAGCACATTTCACAACTTTTTGACCTATTTACTGTATATATAAGTGATTTTTTAAATGCGATTGGACAAAGTACATACTCACCTGTACACACAATGCAGTGTTTATGCCCCGTCTGGCCAGTGAATGCACACTAAAAACAGTTCTGATAAAGATGTGAAAATATTGTGATCAGGTGAAAAGAACTTGATTTTTTTGGATGAGGTATTTACAGGAAGTTGTTCATGGTCAATTTAAAAGGAAATGAAGCCTTTGTTTGTGAAGACATAGCACAGATAGTAAACCTGAAGGCGTAAGGTAAGCAGATGAAAAAGAAAGGCTTAGTTTCCAAGGTAAACAGATACATCACCTTCTCGGCATGATTTATTAAAACAACAGGAGTCACGGCTTATAGCATATACTGCAACGGTGTACTTTCTGTTTGTGAGAGATAGGGTGAAGACAGTTTGTTTGGTTCCATATCTGTGTGTGTATGTGTGTGTCCTTTTTGTGTGGTCTTGGAACCTGAGTGAGATATCTGAAGACAAGAGCCAGACAGCAGCTTGCCCCATTTCTTCAACCAGCAATCAAGGCCGAGGCTGGGCTGTACCAGGGAGGGCAGCAGGGGTCTCTGAAGAATCTGGTCTTGTCTGTCTAGATAACAACTAGAATAAAATGTTGTCGTACACAGGGATAATTCTAGCTTCTCTATTGCTACAGAGTCGTTGGAAACGACCAGAAATAAATGCAGTTGACCTTTGGGGGTCACTTGACTTGTTGGGAAATGCATGCTACTTACACACAATTTCTTTTTTGCTTAATGTTATCTGCAATTTAGAATTCATTCTGCCATACAAACGCTTAGACACTATTAACATCAATGAACAACAACAGTCTCAAATTTACCTTGCATGACTTGCATGCAGGACATACATAGCTATAATTTTAATAATTTTTAATAATTTAATATAACTTTTAATAATACTATCTATCAACATGATCTCAACATAACTAATAACCTTGATTAAAAGCAGAATTCGTTACTCGGTTATACATTACATTACAACAGCACGACACTGCGGCTGTCAACAAACGCAGTGCCATTCAACTCTGAATCCACACCCTATACTGGACAATAAGAACCTTTGTGGTATTTACGGTGTAGGCTTTATTATTTGATGTTTTCCTCTGTGGAATGGAACCATGCTGGAATATCAGATTTGGGCTTTAAATTTGATATAGCCACCATGTCATCCATCAGCTGTCACAAAATAAATATGGTCATGTCTTTCTCTGTCGAGGGTAAAGGGAATAGCTTCTTGAGAGGGTTTTAGGAAGCTGTTTGCCACGATATCAGCAGCATATATTGTACCTGTATAGTTTAGGAAAATTTAGGAAACCTCGGCATTAACTTTTCTTGTTTAGGTAAAATGCTTCTTTCTTTTGATGCCAAAAGAGATTAGATGAGAGCTCCAACCATCTGGAGAAAGTTGCTGAAATAGCTGGACTTTAATGAGACACTGGCAACGCATACATTTTGCTGACACCCATAGAACACTCTAATCAAATTAATAACACAACCTCCCCAACCCCCTCCCCCCGTTCCTTCTTATGATGAAACTGATGTTAATAACAGTTCTGAGGGCTTGGGGCTCCCAGGAGAGGAGCACTGTACCCCCAAAAAAGGTCAACGAGAGTTGAAAGGCCATGAACCTCAACCCTATTCTCTCAGTGATGATATATGGCCTCTGTTTGTTAGCAGGCAGCGCTCCAGGGATTTGTGAAGGGGCAAACTTGGACAGGTGGATTACCTGGAAGAGTAGAGCTTTTATATATGAATGCAATAGTAATAATGGAAAATCTCTTATAAATGATGGACTTATTGCATAGTGTCCAGTGTGCATGTACTGTATGTATTTGTTCAAGTATGCATTTTTATCTGAATGAATGTGTGTGTTATTGCATGTGTATAGTTGTTCATTGAGGCTTAGAGTTGGATATGGATAGATGCTCAAGAATCAATGAATTGCTGTGTTTCTTTAAATCTAGAGTGCCTGTATGAGCTTTAATAATTGAATAGATTTTTTTACTGCATTTTGCCAAACTTTTAGAATGTACCAACTATGTATTTGCTCATGCGCTAATAGATCACATTTTTAATTAGTTTCGCATCGCTGGAGCACAGCACAAAAAATGGTTAGCACTTTTCCATTGTGAACTAGGTTTCTACCTTGTTATACAGTATTTAGTTTCTAAGTAAAGTCGGGAAAGACTGGGAGGGGTTGTGACTTCAAGGCCTTTACTGTCTAAATGCATATGTGTCACAGAATCTGAAGTATGATGGATTCGATCAGCATAGGGTGGGAGGTCGGGGAGCAAGCCTGCCTGTGAGACTGTGACATAGAGGTTAGTGATTGACTAGGATTGACTGGCAATTGACTGTGTGGAACCTGACATGGACTGAAAGCCTGGTGACTGCTTTTTCACCTCTATCCTGGAGGATGCCAGTAGTCTAGGTGTGGGGAATATTTATCAATGTAACTTGTTTTTGATTTTTGTAAAAAGAAATCTATTTAAAAAAAGTATATAATTCCGATTCCCCTGATAATTATAATGTATCTCTAAGCATGCAACCAAATTATAACACTATTGTATGAGGGCCCCAAAGGCCATATTTCATACTTTAGGTTTCACTGTCACAGTGCAAAGGTGACGAGTGCAAGTGCAGAAAAAAGCGCAGACAACGAAGTGACGAGAAACGCACACAGCGTGTATTTAATGTCCGTATTTACAACAAAGTAATCCAACAAACAGGTAATCTAAATACACTGGCATAGCAATGGGCTTCATGAACAACCACCGACAACTCCTCATCGCCCCCTCTCCGGCTTTATAGGCTGTGAGGGAGCGATGATTAGGAGATGCAGGACAGGTGTGCGTAATTGAGGGTGCGTTAGGTGAAAGAACGGCCGCTGGCCGGTGGTTCAGTACACCGGCGAGCTAGAGCGGAGGCGCTCCCGTTGTTAAATTCACATACAAAAAGTGCAATGCTCTTGCATACACCCTCTCAAATACTACTAAAAATCCTTTCACACATACTACTAAAGACATGCCCACATGTCTAAGCCATATCTGCTCCTTAATACATGTAACTCACGGTGGCTTTGGATAAAAGCCTCTGTTAAATTACCTGATTGTAAAATATTTATATCTATTCTGAGTGAACGTATGCAACTAAATATTTAGTGATGTTTAGATATATTTATTGATTTTTATTAAATCACTTTTTGGTGAAAGATATAAACAATCTTGACACTTAATCTCTTTTGGACCCCACTGTATATTTGAATTGAGACCTCCGAGGGGACTAATTTCAACTGCTGTTTCTATTTATGCGGTGGCTTTGTGACTACATTACCACCTGACAATCAAGGAATATTGTTTGGATGTATGAAAATAACATAATGTCACTGTTGTGTGATAAACAAATGTAGAACTTCAATGGTTATATAATGGTCATTTGAGGTTTGAACAAGTGTCGTGCCCCTACAGTAGATTTTTGAGAAATTGATTAAAACGCTGTTATATATTTTCTCTGAAGGATAGAGTTCTAAATTCCATTGCGATTGTAAAAAGATTTTTACAATAGCAATGATAGACTGATGCTGACTTATCTGTGTGTGCGTAAAGATTTGAGCACCTGTAATGCAGGCCCAGGAGTTCCACACATCTCAGCATTGTCATTGTAGTGTCGACAAGAGTCCTGTTTAACTCGAGTAAATTGGACACTTCAGTTTCATATGACCTTCATCCCAACATGTTGCATCGCAGTTGGGCCACCATGGAAAGCTTGTGAAAACGACACACTGCGAGGGGCTTTTACCATCCATCACGCCTTGCGAGCAACACCAAGGTGGCCGTCACCTGATTCTAGATGCACATTTAGTTTTAATTTATTTATCTTTCTCCAAGTATGCCAAACTACACAAGGTCACCCCGCGTTACTCCAATCTGCCAAAAAGCACATTCTGCCACTGGTTATCTATTACATTATTTAACCCAGGACGCTTTCAATACAAATTTGTATATTCATGGAACACATCCAGGGTTGGGTGGTAACAGCAGAAGCAGCACTGTTTAACAGTGATGGAAGAGTTTTAACTCATTATTGTTATTATAACACATGCTATGCTGTAAAGCAAGAACCCCACCTCTAACATGCTTTCCCCTTTTATCCTCTCTAAATTCTGTCCCACTGAGGATCATTTATAGCAGTTAATGAATATAATGTATAATAGACAGTATGCTTGTACTATCTATGTAATGAGTATGGCCATTGACGCCAACAAATTTTAGTTTATAACTTGCATATTCAGATTTTTTCTCAAATCGTTTAATTTCATAGACTTCTTTTAATTTCCCAGGCTGACACACAGCTTAAAATGGAATGTTGATCAAACCACAATGGAACATTTGAGTATTACAAATATGAGTGGAGGATTCAGTGGAGTTATTAAAAAAATTATTAATATTCATTACTCCTTCAACACTTTTGGGTTCTCTAATAAAAATAACTGACTGAGCTCCATAACCTATTTTATACCAGCAGAAGGAACCTTCTTATTTTGCCAACGCCATATCAGCCCATCCAAGAGATCACAGTGCAATAATACAAAATGTGAAATAATAAAATAAAAATAGACATTTAAATAAATAAGTGAAATCCTGGAGAAGACAGGCTGGGAAGCTCTATTAATGCAGCAGAGTTTTTGGGGTCTGCTTCAGATAAGGGTCAATAAGACATTTTATTGCTTTGATTTCTCAGAAGATCGGCTCAGCTATCTTATATAGCCATGCATCACAATACCAGGGTGTTTGGAGGCAAATATGAAATAGGTAATGTAAGAATTGTTTTGAAATACAGTAGAAAGAAAGAGAGAGAGATTATAGAAAGAGGAATACTGCATATTTAAACATCTGGTGAAGCATAATGAAGTAAAGACATGTTTTATATATTGTACATAGGTATACTCCTCAATTGTATTATAGCCCCATTTCAGGTAACTGTTTATGTTTAATACAACTGGCACAAATACTATGTTTTTGTAATGCTAGTTTCAACCATAAGGGTAATTAAAGATATGAAATTAAGGGCATGAAAATATGTTTATAAATATCACAGTACTGTTTTGATAGAGAAGTTTAGTGCTAGGGTGATTTTAACCTTACAATAAAAATCTCCCAGGGTCTGTGTTATATTAAATTGTATATTTGTAACGTCCGGGGGTGCATCCAGGGATACCGCCCCTCCTCTCCCTTTGAACTTTGTCGGTGTTTTGTGCACTTGACTTCACTGATTATGTGTGTGTGTGGGGGGGGTTTGGAAGCGCTCATTGTCATTGTTTGTTCTGTTTTTTTTTTAAGATAAAGTGTTTTTAAAAAAAACATTTTATATAACTTGCCAATTTATAAGGTTATATCTGACATAAACCATTTTTTTATAACATACATGTGCAACACATTGATGTTTCTATCCCACATACACAGTAGCCCTGACAGTTTATTGATATAACTTTCCATTGCAACAGGACTCAAATCAATACACAAATACTGTTCTTTCCATCTCATGGAAAGTGACTTTTCTTTAAAGTCAGGTCCTCCAGTGGTTTAAGTCATTTGTGCCGGCACAGTCGAATGCTCCCTGAAATTACTTTTTTATGTGTGTCTTATTAGCAGTTATGATAATATGACAATGATTTATTTCTCAACCTCTTTGCTTGTTCTCTTTTACTGTTGCAGTGTTTTCCTGAAGCAAGTGGAACACTTTCAACAAGGTCGCTATAAAGTCTGTCTGAGTTTCATGCTAGTAGCAGTTTCCTTTCTATTCTAATCTAACTGGGTGAGAGACATTTCTTGCTTATTCTTCTAACGTTCTCCACCCATGCTACAAGCATGATTCATGTTGTTCAGCAGGAAAAAATATGGTTCCGTAATATTTGGCTTGGGACCGAAATGGCTGCCCTTGACGTGTCAACTAAAACCAGTTTTTCTGGCATGTTGGGTGAAAACAGGCAACAGGCCGGCAGATGGTATGAGAGATAGAGGTGATCCTAGGAGGCCAGAGAGGCTGTTAGAAGTGTCCCGAGCCTATGACCAGCAGTCCCTGCTTCTCCAGGTTCAAGCTGGTTGTCCGTCTGTGGGTTTCATAATGACTGGAAATAACTCTGATAACAAATGTCCTTCGCAAATAACTGAAAAAACTGCTCTAAAAGTAACAGCCAAGAAGAGACATCAGTGCTGTCTGTCACAGTTTCAGGTTGACTATGCTATAGACGAATGATTCCCTGATTTCATACTATTTTGTAATCCAGACAAATACCTTCACACAGTTTATCAAGGAAAAAAAATAAACATTTTGGTGTTTGTTTTTTTATTAACAGCGATGCAGCCTGTCACTAATAAAAACTGAAAAGTGCTGGAAACATTAAAAAACATAGTGATCTGTGAATGCATGATTGCTAATATTGAACAAGAAGCCAAGAACATTCTCACAGCAGTAAGATCAAGCGAGAGTAGAGGGTTTTAGCTTGATGCCCGCTGAGCTTCCATGCTGTAGGCACTGACAGGTGAGAAGACACTAACCTATTCTCAGTCAATTGTTATCAAATCACTTCAGAGCCCATGTTGGCCTCTCTCGAAAATGAAAATTATATATAATAATGGGATTTTTGTGATTTTATTTTCCCCCGAAAATTTCCTACTCTACATTGTCGATCCTTTATTTAACCTTTTGCAGGATTCTACAATTTATTGAATGGCTAAAGTGGAGTTTCAGTGTTTCGGTAAGACATCAACAATTAGTTGTGTTTAGCCTGCTGTGCTTCTGCACTGAAGGTGTTGACAGGTGTAACATCATGGAGTCTCACAGTCAGTATAAATAAAACCTGTGTAGCGATGATCACCATGAAGTTGTAAGTCATCACTTATAAACCAAATAGCATGTGAAAAGCAAGATGTTACCATCACATTTTTGCAAGACAATCCCATATACATACACATGTAAATTTATCTGACCAGGTTTATTTATTTACTAATATTTGCAACATGTCTTTCATTCAAACATATTTGATTATATATTGGCTACTGAAGACATAGCTGTAAAAAGACCTGTCCCCATACCAACCACACGCTTACTGTAAGGGGTGAATGCCAGTGCGTGCTACAGTATGAATTTGTGGTGACGCATATTTTACTAAATGTAGTTCCTCTCAACTGGAGGATTTAATGGTGATTCAACTCTAAATGTTTCAAAATATGTTTGAATTCACGATAAATAAAGATAAAGTTAAGGTTTCTATTGAGTATGATATTTAAATGTATTAAATTTCACTTTGTTGTCATTTTGTTTTGAAGGAAACAGGCTAGAAAATGTCAACCTACTGGAGACTGAGAAAAGATACCTTAAAGACACTTAGAACGTATTTGCAGGGTCAGGGGTCTCAAGGTTGACAGCGCCGTGATCCATGACAGTGAAACAGGGCTTTCCGACACTGTTACACTGGTTTTGCTCACAGCGCAGGTCAGCACTTTCTCTTCAAACACTCTCCTCCTCTATTCTGCAGGAAGGCTGACTGATAGAACAATATGTCTGCAACCACTTGGGTGTGTGTGTGTGTGTGTGTGTATGTGTGTGTGTATGTGTGTGTGGAGGGGGTATTAGTGTGTGAATATGTCCATGCATGTGTGTATCTGGGACTCATAGGCTGTGTACCTGTGTGTTTGTGTGTGTGTCTGTGTCTATTAATGTTAATAGCCTGTCTACAGTATCCTGTGTTCCTGTGTGTGTGTGTGTGTGTGTGCGTGCTTGTGCTTGTGAACCCATATGTTGCTGTGTGTGTGTGTGTGTAGGTGCGCGCACACTTGCTATATGCCTGCAGTATTCCTTGCACGTCAGTGTGTATATGAGAATGAGAGTGAAGGTTTGTTGTTTTGACCTTGTGTCTCTTTTGTGCAGCAAACAGACGTCACTTTCCTAAAACAGAGTCAATAAGCGAGCTATTCTCAGATGGAAAAGTCAAGCATCTCCCCGCTTCGGCGGGGTAAAATGTATTGGCTGATATCTTGTGGTCTTATAAAAACACTTTCAAAAGGAGGTAAAAAACATTTCAGTTATCTCTAGGAATGCTTTAGTTATTTGTTATAACTTACCCTTATCCCAAATCCATCACCATAATGAGCTCAAACCTTAATGTACCACAACCTAACGTGCAATAATCTGAAATTATTACTATCTACGAGCACTTTTTATACGTTGGCATGAAATGAATGAGTGTATAAAGTGTATGAGGGTATATACTGTATGTATGTTCTGATGTAAAAATGGGAGAATGAGATAATGTAGGAAGAGTTTTTATTGGCTATTTATTTATTACTATTATTGTTGTATGTTTGTACAATGACAATAAAGAAATCTTGATAGAGTAATTTATAAAGTAAAGTAAAGTAATCTTGACAGAGCAGCACATATCTTTTGCTTTGTCTAAAACAGATTAGTATTTGCATCTTTGTCTCTGCAGAGAAGTGTATGGCTCTCCCTGGTGACTTTGTCTACTGTTCTATTCTGTGATGCATTCCATTTGCACATCCTGTATCCATCGTAAAAAGAAGAGACACACTCATCTTTAAAAGCATTTAAAAAACTTTCAGACTTTAAAAGCATGGCCCACACATCATATAAGTCAACTCTGAATCTCATAAAGAGATCGAAACCAAGACAAATTGATCCCCCGACCTATTTTATCATTTCACTTTGGAGCAGAGCATGCAGCCAACTGGGAAAGGTGTTGCTCAGATCCAAAAGGCAGTGTGTGTGTGTGTGTGTG
>JAOEHI010053572.1:0-11033 GCA_025447815.1 Percopsis transmontana | reverse complement strand
GTGTGTGTGTGTGTGTGTGGGTGTGTGTGTGTAATCTCTGTGTAATGTCTCATAGCACCAATACAATCCCAGCTAACTTCATCTGTGTGCAGAATTACAAATGCACACCTGGATCCCGGTGCACAGTGCCATGTGTACTGGCAATGTGCAACTTAAGCCACAAGATGTACTCTGATTTGATTATGTTTGGATTTTGAACATAATTACCTCATGCTAAATTACCTCAAGCTAGTTTAAATATCAACTGACTCACTTTGGTAAATGCTCCACCTTTTCTTGAACCTAGGTTTTGTCCTACTGTATGGGAGCGGTAAACAAGCATCTATTTACATATATCCAGTATTGATCCAGTAAATGACGAGGCCCTGGAACACCAAGTGGTGACGAATCTGGCTTGTCATTTTGGGGGAGGAGGTCCGGGTAGAACGGTACGCATAAAAAAATAGCTCAGGTCCGCTTCAAATTTCCATAATTACTATGCTATATTACGCACAGAAGTCTATTCATTTCTATTCATTTTTGCTACAACCTTGGGTAAACACAATGAGGAAGTGTCGTAGCGAAAATGAATGAAAGTGAATGGAGTTCTGTGCATAATTTGGCTCAGTCTTTTTGACAATGTGAATGAAGCAGCAGTGGAATTAACGTGTGTACGAGTGTAGTTGTTATGCCTATATGCTATAGACTGAATGATGCACACTCAGTGTTGCACAAGACTATTGGGCTGACATTTTAGCGCGAGTCATGCTTTTTTTCACGTAAAGTGCACGTATTGAAGATATAGAAACATCTACCCACAAGGAGTCACTGTATGTAGCCTATGTTAAAAATAAAGTCTCCAACTTATGTGCATAGCCTTTGGTTACCCCGTTTCATCATCAGCATGAGAAGTGCTACAAGCCCCTCTAAGCCTGTTTGGCTCTGTCTTTTGAACGAAAAAGACGAATATTTTCGACTGTCTTTTAACACACAGTCAGTACACTGACTATGAATGCATGACATGATGATGTGAAACATAAACGAACATTTTGAAATCAAATGTGCTTTTTTGTATGGGAGTAACCAAAATGTTTGTTTAAATGTGAAAAAAAATACTTATCGTTGTGAAATATTATTGTATAGCCTATGAGTGAGCTAGTGAGGGCCTGGTAAGTGGGAGAAACAGTAAAATATGCCCCGGATCCAATCACGGAGGTCCCGGATCCAGATACTGCTTGTTCCGGCACAAATTGAGCCCTGCATATACCCCATCAAGTCATAAATAATATCTTTCAGGCAGGGTATTGCGGTACAACATTGATATTCCAAATGCCATGTAACTACTGCCTACTGCTTGTAAAAGAACCAGAATAGACACATACAAACGCTAAATAGGAAAGAAATCTCTGAAGTCACCTCCGAACTAAAGTTGAAATCACCTCACCTTAGCAGAGATTAGTAGCTCAGCAGCTCTTGCATGGCCATTAGCATTTCCACAACGTCCTACTACTAATCTCCACATTTTTGGTTGCTGTCAAGAAAAAAATATATCAAAAGCTCAAGAAATTATGCAAGTGGACATTTTACAACCCAAATCCCCTTACACACACACATTGGCATACAATACCTAAACATATTTAACTTTACATATTCACTGAATATAAAAAGCAAAATAAAGTTATAATAACTGCAGTTATGAAGGGTCAGGGTTGATAGGTTTTGTGTTGACAAGGAAACAAATTTCCGTTCATTTCACCTATGACTACAAACAAAAATTCCCTATATCATATAAGCGTCAATACTTTAAAGTTCTGAAAGACATTTAGAATTGGTTTTAGAGGCATTTGAGCTTAACGCTTATGTATTTCTATTTAAGGACAATAACCCAGGACCCTTTGTCTCCTATCCAGACACTTAATGAATTGGTTTTAGCCTGTTTTGGAGCAAATTACCCTTCCCTCTCCCCCTAATTTTCCAATTTGCTGCGTCATTTATACCTAATTGAGGACCGCACTAGGCTGTATTACTCTCACAAATAGGGTGATATAGTTTATCGAAGGCCTGCATTATACAGAAGGGTTGGTAAACCAAACATCAATTGTCTGCCATAAAAAAGATGGAGAATTTGGGGATGGAGGTTGGGGAACATTGCAAAGAATCTTTCATTATTTCTCAAAGGCAATCCTGACCAATGCCCCGCTAGTCATTATATGGTCACTTTAATGTTTTCGCAAGTACAAGGAGAAAATTCATTGTATCCCTGCTGTCCTACCAGTATTTGCATAACTCCATAACAGTATCTCCATAACATAAGTTGTGCATGCCTGCATTTCTTCCTGTTAGGGAAGTGCAGCTATATGCCCTTGAATCATTAACTATTTACCAGCAGAAAATATAGCAGGATGATAAAAGGTTTGGTTAATTAACAAACTTCTGGATATTATTCTTTGTAGGATATAAAATGTCAATCCTCAATTACAAGTTTTTTCCAAAGGGCACTTTTTATTATAGCATTTTTATACTTTCTTACATTTATTTGCTTACATTTGTGTTATATACAGTATCTATCACTTGGTTTTAATATTAGTTATTTCTATATCTGTTTCACCCCTGTAACACCTCAGTTTGCCCGTGGGGCTCAATAAAGTGTTATATATTTTAAAAAATCATAAATGTTTATTAATTTGGGGCCTGAGATGGGATTTGCGGTCTATGGGCTGTTCTTCCATTGGTCTTGTCAGACAGGAGCTTGCTACGCTATTCACAAACCCAGATTCAGTAGGGATAAATAAATGCGAGAAGGGATGTAGTGCAGATATTTTACACTTTGTAATGGCTATTGTCATGAGTAATATAGACTCTTTAGTAAACATTTAATTATCAGATTTTTAATTAAATTGTATGTTAAATTGAATGTAGTCTTAGCAATCGCCACTCGTAGCTTATGAAGACCAAATGGTGAATCAGTGAATTCTAAATAAAATTTCTTTTTTAAAAAGAGACCAAAATCCACAATGTGTGTTCCATGGTTAAAAGGTATCTGCATTTTGTTAAAGTGACATAATATTTGATTATTATTAATAATCGAATGGGGGATGAAAACAGTCCGACCAAGGAGGTTTAACGTATGAGGGGATATCACTTCAGAATTCATGGGTTGAACACTGCCTGACGATGAGCGAATAATGACATAACATAACATAATTAATTTCAAGGGAGTTTTTAAACATTCTGACAGTACTAAAAATTTAACACTTCTGAGATTCAGCCAGCCACCAGCGGCTTCTCAGTTTACAATTTAGCAGACTCATTTATCCAAAGCAACTTACAGTGACAATTAATGTTTTTTAGGTTTTTAGAGTTTGCCATCTCCCTCAAGGATGCTTGCAGGTAGGCCGATGCCAGAGCCCAAACCATGACCTTTCAGCTGGGAGATGAACACCCTGACTACTAGACTATCCTGCCCTCAGTCTAATGTCTGCATTTGTTCAATTGGAAAATGTTTTCAATTTCCTGCCCGTTTCCTGTTCCCTTACTGATTTTGCAGGATGCTTTAGGCAGCGAAAGCCAAATCATCTGCATTTCTTAGCAGTCACTATGAGTGCTACCTATTGAAATGGCAACAGGACACGATTTAACTGCCCAGAATCCTGTTGGGGCCCTACAATTCCCAAAACTCTTCCTCTCTCGTGGTAAATCTTAGTTTTTGTCCTTGAAGAAACAACAAAGCCTTTAATGGCATGATTAGTTTTTGATTGTTTTTTGTTTGCTTTGTGTTTATAGTAGCTGTACACTTTTGCAGTCAACTAAGCAACAGAAAAGCTGTTGGCACAAGAGATAGACAGAGGTGAGTGTGTGTGTGTGTGTGCATGCGCGTGCATACTGTATGTGTGTATATAAATCGATTACAGGAGCACTTGACGGATGAGGTTTATATGGGAGCATGACGCACTGGAGAATTAATTTGGCTAGGAGAACATGCCTCCACCAGAACCATTCGTCTTGGCAGAAAATTTGGCAATTTCCCCAGGTCTGGGGGCTCAATTAAGGAACGTTTCCAACAATTTGGGGAGGGAAGGCCACGTTGAGGGATACACCTTATGCATGTGTCAGACACATTGTGTTAATGATGACAGACTTTAGGAATGCATAATGAGAGGTTGGGAGAATTAATGGGAGAGGGCACATGTAAGGTGAGGAAAGGTAAGGTTAGGAGGTGAGGTAAGGGGTTAGGGGAAGAGGACAGACGATAGGCGTGGGGCTCAGGGACAAGCTAGTTGGATAACGCTCAGCATATAAATAACTGAAGCAGCACATCAGCTGTGCTTGGACTGGATCCCTCAGTTTTGCCCGAATCACTACTACAGAGTTACATATTATCTATACACGCCCAGTTTATGTGCTGTGGCTTGCCCCCATCCACCGTGCAAAGTTTCAGTCCTTCATCCTGAACGTCTCAACGGATGATTCATGGAACAGGGTTGCTCCATGACCTTAAAATTTGCCCCATCCATACCGCACCTGTCACTGCGCCACGGCCTGCGCGCTTACCGAAAACCAAGCCATCCGTGCAAAATGGCAATTTTCCACGCACCTAGAGAATGAAAAAAATAATCAAAATCCATTCAGCAGTAAAAATAGGAAAGCTCAATGATGAGCAGGTGTGCAAGGGCTCTGTGTTTTGCTAACGAGGGAGCTCAACTGCACACACTGCTGACCACAACATCTGTTGAGCCTTGAATACGGAGTTTAATTTTACCTTTAGAACTAATTTTTCCTAGCAAGAAATATCAAACGATGAAGCACTTAAATGAGATACAAATAGACTAAACCACGTCCAAGTTGGGCCATTGGACCCCCATATGGTATGCAGTGGGTTGGGGGTTTATAATGCAGGAGGCTGGCCAATTCCTAGGGAAATAACTAAATGAGCAGTGCATTACTGCCTGTCTCGACCCAAGGTGAGTTCCCGTTCTTTGTCCCAGGCCTAATGAGCTCATCACACTTAACAATCCTTAACACACTTTCTATTTAGTGTTATGATTTGCTGAAGGTTAGTGTGTTACTTCCTGTGCTTTGCGTGTACGCTTTTCCTACCAGCTTAAGCAGGTAAGTGGATGCCAATGCACTTGTATTCATAGACATGCTGGACAATACAAACTAATAACAAATAAAGTAGCAGCAAGAACGGAGATAGTAAAGATAAACAAAGTAGGCGTTCAATGGCGCTGTCAAAATATTAAGAATCTAAAATAAGTTTAGCCATTAAACTTTGTTAGGGTTGCTTATACAATAATTAATCAGGCTACGATTTAATGAGGTTAAGATATAGATTTAGCTTATAAATATGGAAGTAGGCAGAAACAGTAAGTATAGACCTATACATGGTGAAAAGATGTCTGTCGATGTGGTATAAGTGAGGTATTTTTTCTTTAGGAGTCTGAATAAAGCTCATAATCTGCAAAACTTTTCTAGTTACAAATAAAATGTTTATAATGTGGACTGCATAGAAACCTCTCTGGTGAAACCAGGTTTAACCATCCATAGTGCAATGCAGAAGGCTGGCTTTTCATGGCTGCTTTTTGAAAGCAGAGCTAAACATTACTGATAAAATGCTTCCACCTACTGTCTATAATAAAAAGGTGCATCACAGTGTGTAATTAATTTGTATTTGTAGTGCGTCATTTGTGAAGCTATATTTACTGGATTATTTCTCAATATCATAGACTCTGAACAATGTGTTTATTGAGTTTCATTTTAACCAAGACATACATAAATGTAGACAAACCCTGAAATACAATAGGAACAAAAACCAAAATGCAGAACGCCATCACAGCAGCATACCAAAAATAAAAATATAATATTTAAAAAAAAACTTACTAATAATACAATTAATACAAATTATATAGAGTAAATACGGACAGAATTACCTTTCATCTTGGTCTGATCCCTTCCAGATATATCTGGAGCATATAACTAATCCAACAATGTAATATCATAGACTTTTAATATAATTTGAACCATCTTATTGGATGTTGGACTCCCAGCCGGAAGGTCGTGGATGGCTTACCTGTAAGCATCCTTGAGCAAGATGCCAAACGCCTATCTGCTCCATGTAATAGCATCATGTAATTGTAAGTCGCTTTGGGTAAAAGCATCTTCTAAATTACCTAATTGTAAATTAGGTCATTATTATTATCTTATCTTTGAATGCTTAAATTCCCATCCCCACACACACACACACACACACACACGTATTAGACCCCTTCTCATTTTGAAGTTGACAAAGACAATTATGCTGCAAATTACAATTTGGTCATTCAGTTTATTAATTTATTACCCATAGCAATGCACAGTGAGTACTATTACAAGTATTAAGGTGCAGGTAGTATTAAGGCATCTTGCATTAGACAACTTATTGGCAGGCCCATTCTGGTGCTTAAACACAATAAAAGTGATGGCTTGGCAAGGCTAATTACGATTTAATTTGAACTTTTATCCAGAGAAACATTCCTAAAGACAACTCTGGAAAGAAATTGAAAACTGACTTATAGAGCTGCTATGCATATATGTGGAGAAGCATGTTGAGATTGTGGAAGAAAAAAAATAAAGAAAAAAGAGAGGATGTGTCCAATGAAATTTAAGCCCACCCATTCTCTTCTGCAAAGAACACCACTTGTCATAAGTTTCTATACAGTTAGGTCAATTAGCAGATGCTTTTATCCAAAGCAGCTTACAATTACATGGTGCTATTACATGGAGTAGATGGTGTTAGGCATCTTGCTCAAGGATGGCCACCTCTGGGGTTTGAACCCACAACCAGCTGGGAGCCCAACACCTAGACCACTAGACTATCCTGCCCCCCATACACAGTGGCAGTTTCTCAAACTAAAGTACACCAAGTACACAAATTTAAGTACACTTAGCAAGTGCCTTTGTTTCCCCTCTGTTGAGGAGGGGTAGCATTCAGTATCAAGCATTTAGAAATGTCCAGAGGGTGGACAGTCGTCTGTCATGCTGGAGTTGAAATAACTGACAAGGACAATGGGATATATGCGCGTCAGTATAAGCAGAGTTTCCCATACATTGATTTACATTGACCACCACATAGATTTTTAACAGAAGGAATATTGTCGACTTTTCAATGCAGAGAAGAATAACGAATAATTAGTATCATGAACAATTTTTAGTCTATGTTCTTAACACAACTCTGTCAATCTCAGAGACCCAATTATTCAAATAAGTAGTTATTAGCAAGCAATGGGAGCTTAGCTAGTAAGGCTATCGCATAAGTCAACTTTAGAAAACAACTTGGTTGTCGAGGTTAGCTCGAGCGATCGCTGCCACTAATACAATTGGCAGCACTTTAAACGTTTTGTTTGCATAAACATTAAAATAATAACATAGCCAATACCAAACATATGAAAACCGTATCAAATGTGCATTAACATTAAAGATGGAACCATGTGGCCATGAGAGGTAACTGCACTTTGTGTACATTGCATAAGAAAACAGCAACCAAAAAGAAATGTCTTTGCATTCTATGATCAAGTAATGAGATCTAGTCTTTTACAGATTTCGCAGCATTGGTCATGCCTGACCAGAAGAGAAGAGTTTTATGCATCGCTGTTGGGAGAGTTTTTTGTTGTTCAGCCCAGCTCTGTGCTTGCTAAAGAAATTGCACTGTAATAATGAATTTAAATGCTATCCTAAAACTGTGTAACATAAATCCATACTCTGTGATGTGGTGATCTTTAGGACAGGACATGAAATGTATCCAAACCTTGTACCTAGAAACAAAAGCAGAATAGCTGAGAGAGAAGTTTTTGTGTGCTTAACTGATTGACAACAGATGTGTAAAAACAAGACTTATCCTGATTATATGTCACCTGTCATGGTCAAATGTTTTCAACAAGGTGAATTATGAACAAATCAATGTATGTATTAGTATATTAGGGAGAGAGCTTGTTCAGAACATTGTCAGTCTTTGTGAATGGTCTCTACTTGGAGAGAACTGTTCATTGTGGCTCACCCAGATGCATCTGTGAATAAATATATGAATGGAAATACAGTATCAAGCTACATTTTGGAGTTTGGAACTAAGTATCAGTGGGGGTGGTTTAGCTCTGGTTGTGTGTGGGAGGGGATGTCTGGAAGTGTGGTTCACGGGTATCACCTGTCTCTGAACACAGTGGAAGGAGAGACGCCAGGAGAACGAGAGACTGGTGGAACCACGACAGGCAGCAATAAGACCTGTTTCTACACGTACTACAGAGCGCACCAGGCAGCATTAAGTCCTGTGTGTGTACCTTACTTGTGGAGACCGGAAATAAAATGTGCAAAGCACGTTTCAACCTGACCGTACTGTGTGGCGTGACGATTAGTCCACAGTATCCATCACTAGTGATGGCCAAGTGAAGCCTCATGAAGCGTTGAACCTTTTCAACACAATGGTTAATTGAAAGGTTCAAGACTAGATGTTTCATTCATCTGTGCTCTCTGCTGACATCAAGTGTTCAAAAAATTTACTGCAGCCAACAACTCACTGTTAATCCTTTGTGTTATATGTGGACCCTGTATAAATGAAGTATCAACTTTCTTGAGTTCCAGCTCACTGTGTGTGTGTGTGTGTGTGTGTGTGTGTGCTCAATTATACATTTATATATCTATTGATCGTTTTATTATCAAGAGCACTTTATGTAACATTTTATATGTATTAAAAGTTTAATACAACGATTGATTGATGATTGATTAGTCTAAGGTTCGAAAGTATGCAGGCCCAAATGTGCGTACACTCAAAAAAATAACTCATTGCATGAACTTAATTAAGTTGTGCGTTGTAAAACATTACAGACCCATTTAGTTATGTCCACTTATTTCTTATTTTTAACTGAACGACCTTATAAAAATTGTGGATTTTGAACTCAACTTTATGAGTTTTTGAAAGTTAAACTTGCATTTATTCATTGGGTCGACTATTTGAATTTTTTGTCAGATATGTATGTGTTGATTGAACTTGGGTATGTAAGTAAGGTTATCAGTTGGAGAAAAAAAAGCGTGTGTGTGCGTGTGGGGGGGGGTTGTAACAAGAGGGGGGAAAAGAGTTGCCTTTCGAGTTTAAAATAACCCGTCTTCTTCCACGACAGAGTTAAAGCATTGAAACAATCAATTAATTATACACCGCAGATAAGTGATATATTCAAATTTCAACTAAAATATAACACGTGTTGTGGCAAACAAGAAAGCACTAGTGCCACCTGCGGAGGGAGTACCCGTCAACGGCTTGTGAATCGAGGCGGAGCGTCCTGCGTCCTCCTCAGTTGGTTCTACTTTCTGTCTGAGCGGAGAGCTCAACAGCAGCGCAAGAAGGTGAGCTAGCTAGTTAGCTAGTGCGCAAGCATCCACTAATATTAGTGGTAAAGTTAACCATAGTCAAGGATCAAAGTAACCCTGTTAATTAGTCTTACCCTATTCCTTTTTGAGATGTGGCAATTAGGACTGGCAACCATTTACTAAAATTGTTTGGAAGAAAGCTTCATAGCAGTTAACTTGTAACTTGTATGAAGATAATAACTTAACAAGTAACTTGTATGAAGATAATAACTTCCATAATGACTGAATTCAAACTTTTGGGTAAATTATACCTTTAACATAGTCTGCATAAATTTATTGGAAAACTATAATCCTTTGGCACAGATTTTAATTCTGCTTTTTAATGACTGATGTTCTAGTACAATCATCTTTCATTTCAACAGTACAGCATCCTTTCTAAGGATCCATGCTTATTAATAATGTTTTGTATATCTGCTTTGTTTAGTTATGTGAGACACTCAAAGTTGTCTTTCCTCAATTGGAGGCTGTAACTGGAGGCTGGCTGCTATACAAAGCAGCAGGTATGCACGACGTGTATGCACAACGTGTATAACAACGCGTGTGTAAACAGTATATATCATATGTAAAGCTTTTTTTTTTTCATATTAATGTTTTCTATAGAAGGATGGGATTCCCGAAAGCTCTCCCTGGTGGCACCTGATCATACTGGCTACATAGGCAAGATCGTAAAGGCTGCAAGCCAGGGGAGTAAATCTCTTTACATAGCTCCAATTCAAGATGAACTCAAAACTACTCCTTTGCAACTAAGCATTCAGTTGCATGCCTAAGGTAATGTTCCAAAAGTGTGGATCCGCTATTCCACTGCAGCTCCTGGTGGAACACTTGAAGTCTTACAACATCATTGATGACAATGATGAAGACAACCTGGCTAATGTGGAGGATAACAGTGAGCAGGGTGAGAGACAATGTAAAAAAATAAAGTATTTTCAATAGATTTAATGTGTTGCTTACTTTTTTCTTTTTCCACATTTACAAGGCTCTGTCAAGGCATCTAAAATAGGCTGTGAAACAGCTAGATGACTGGATATGGAATTTAAAAACGCAAATTCTTGTGTGCAAATGAACTCTAAGTAGTCCAAATCCAGAGGAAATTATCCAAGAATCTGCTCTAAACGAGAGCGGAGTCGTTCCAAAATGTGGTCAAGCAGCAGTTCCTTAGAAACCAAAAACTGGAAGTAAGAAAAATCAGCTGCATTAATGAACTTGCAATAATTACATTTCAAACCCTAAAATTCTCCTAATAATTTAAATGCAGTTTCAGGGATCAATATTCAGCAACATGTTTAAAGCAATGACTATTATCTTAGAACTATGATAAGAGTGTAGTAGTAGTAGATCACTGAAAATGCACACACAACAGATGAATCCCTAAGTTTAAACTTATTCATTAGTATGACTTATCCAACCGATTAATCGCGGAGCTGGTTGGCTTGGTTCCAGGCTTAAAACCTGTATTTATTAACTTCAATGTAGATTGCAGCCTTTAAAAAGTGGACGGCCACCTTTGAGCTCTAACGTTAGCTAGCTATAATGTGTTGTCTTGCTGACTTGGCTACCTACATAGTCACACAAACCATAGCTATGTGTTCCAAACATACTTCTGTCTAGCCCTGAGTTCGATTGTACATAAACAGCAAACTTACCAGAGGACCTTCGTTTTC